>JAWQFJ010005287.1:72500-97831 GCA_034096865.1 Theodoxus fluviatilis
CTACCATGAGATATGGTCACTTTTAGTGGTTCACTACCCCATTTTGGTCACATTTCATTAGGGTCAAAGTGACCTTGACCTTGATGATATGTGACCAAATGTGTCTCATGATGAAAGTATAACATGTGCCCCACATAATTATTAAGTTTGAAACAGCTATCTTCCATAGTTCAGGGTCACGGTCACTTCAAAATATGTATACAATCCAACTTTGAAGAGCTCCTGTGACCTTGACCTTGAAGCAAGGTCAACCAAACTGGTATAAATAATAGGGCTTACTTTGCCCTATATACCATGTATAGATGAGGTATCCAATCTCAAAAACTTCAGAGAAAATTGAGAAAATGTGAAAAATGGCTGTTTTTTATACAACATTTATGGCTCCTGCGACCTTGACCTTGAAGCAAGGTCAAGTCACTATGTATGTTTTTTGACGCCTTGTCATCATACACCATCATGCCAAATTGGGTGTTGATAGACTTAATAGTCTCCGAGAAAAATCCTACGTTAAAGTTTTAAACGGACGCCCGGACGCCCGGACGCCCGGACGCCCGGACGGACGAAACGGGTGAGTACATAGACTCACTTTTGCTACGCATGTGAGTCAAAAACCCCATCATCTTCATCATCATCATCATCATCATCATCATCAATATCATCATCATCATCAACATCATCGTCATCGTCGTCGTCGTCGTCGTCGTCGTTGTTATCGTCATC
This sequence comes from Theodoxus fluviatilis, assembly GCA_034096865.1. Lineage (NCBI taxonomy): Eukaryota > Metazoa > Mollusca > Gastropoda > Cycloneritida > Neritidae > Theodoxus > Theodoxus fluviatilis. Next base: position 73,221 of record JAWQFJ010005287.1, read on the forward strand.
GTCGTCGTCGTCATCGTCGTCGTCGTCGTCGTCGTCATCGTCTTTGTCGTCGCCGCCGTCGTCGTCGTCATCATCATCATCGTCATCATCATCATCAATCATCGTTGTGGTCGTCGTCATCATCGTCGTCGTCATAATACTTTTTTTCATCCTCTGGAGGAAAAACGCCAAGGAATCCACCCTTCCCTGTTAACAAAGAGTGGTGTCGAATGCCTAATTAATTTCCCCCCGGGTTGAAAGAGGAAATGCAGGCTGAGTGCTTCACATAAGGATGCAACTGTAGGATCCGAGCAGTATCACACCCTGGAACTGCCAGTCGCAAGGCGTCAGCAAAGCAAGCACAACAAGAAGGGCAAAGCCCATACGACTCACATGATTGACCTTGACCATTACCTTCAGGTGCCCCTCAAGGTCAAGGTCAAACAACTAAACCTAGCAATGACATCATACACTAAGAAATGCTTTACACATTTTTCCTACCAAAATACATGTGACCTTGACCCAAGGTCAAGGTCATCCAAGGTCATGCAACACAAAGCTGTTAATTCAAGACATAGGAAGCACAATGGTGCTTATTGGCACTTTCTACCATGAGATATAGTCACTTTTAGTGGTTCACTACCCCATTTTGGTCACATTTCATAAGGGTCAAAGTGACCTTGACCTTGATGATATGTGACCAAATGTGTCTCATGATGAAAGTATAACATGTGTACTACAATGTTATGAAGTTTGGAACAGTTATCTTCCATAGTTCAGGGGCACGGTCGCTTCAAAATATGTATACAATCCAAATTTGAAGAGCTCCTGTGACCTTGACCTTTAAGCAAGGTCCACCAAACTGGTATCAAAATATAGGGATTACTTTGCCCTATATACCATATATAGGTGAGGTATCCAATCTCAACAACTTCAGAGAAAATTGAGAAAATGTGAAAAAGGACTGTTTTTTAGACAACATTTATGGCCCCTGCGACCTTGACCTTGAAGCAAGGTCAAGTCACTATGTATGTTTTTTGAGGCCTTGTCATCATACACCATCATGCCACATCTGGTATTAATAGACTTAATAGTCTCCGAGGAAAATCCAACGTTAAAGTTTTTGGACGCCCGGACGCCCGGACGCCCGGACACCCGGACGCCCGGACGCCCGGACGCCCGGACGCCCGGACGGACGAAACGGGTGAGTACATAGACTCACTTTTGCTTCGCATGTGAGTCAACAACCATCAACGTAGAGCCACGCTTGAACTGCCAGTCACAAGGCGTCAGCAAAGCAAGCACAACAACCAGCAACGTAGAGCCACGCTTGAACTGCCAGTCACAAGGCGTCAGCAAAGCAAGCACAACAACCAGCAACGTAGAGCCACGCTTGAACTGCCAGTCAGGAGGCGTCAGCAAAGCAAGCACGACAACCAGCAACGTAGAGCCACGCTTGAACTGCCAGTCACAAGGCGTCAGCAAAGCAAGCACAACCATCAACGTAGAGCCACGCTTGAACTGCCAGTCACAAGGCGTCAGCAAAGCAAGCACAACAACCATCAACATAGATCCACGCTTGACCTGCCAGTCACAAGGCGTCAGCAAAGCAAGCACAACCATCATCGTAGAGCCACGCTTGACCTGCCAGTCACAAGGCGTCAGCAAAGCAAGCACGGCCATCAACGTAGAGCCACGCTTGAACTGCCAGTCACAAGGCGTCAGCAAAGCAAGCACAACAACCAGCAACGTAGAGTCACGCTTGAACTGCCAGTCACAAGGCGTCAGCAAAGCAAGCACAACAACCATCAACGTAGAGCCACGCTTGTCCTGCCAGTCACAAGGCGTCAGCAAAGCAAGCACAACAGCCATCAATGTAGAGCCACGCTTGAACTGCCAGCTACAAGGCGTCAGCAAAGCAAGCACAACAGCCATCAACGTAGAGCCACGCTTGAACTGCCAGTCACAAGGCGTCAGCAAAGCAAGCACAGCAACCATCAACGTAGAGCCACGCTTGAACTGCCAGTCACAAGGCGTCAGCAAAGCAAGCACAACAACCATCAACATAGATCCACGCTTGACCTGCCAGTCACAAGGCGTCAGCAAAGCAAGCACAACCATCATCGTAGAGCCACGCTTGACCTGCCAGTCACAAGGCGTCAGCAAAGCAAGCACGGCCATCAACGTAGAGCCACGCTTGAACTGCCAGTCACAAGGCGTCAGCAAAGCAAGCACAACAACCAGCAACGTAGAGTCACGCTTGAACTGCCAGTCACAAGGCGTCAGCAAAGCAAGCACAACAACCATCAACGTAGAGCCACGCTTGTCCTGCCAGTCACAAGGCGTCAGCAAAGCAAGCACAACAGCCATCAATGTAGAGCCACGCTTGAACTGCCAGCTACAAGGCGTCAGCAAAGCAAGCACAACAGCCATCAACGTAGAGCCACGCTTGAACTGCCAGTCACAAGGCGTCAGCAAAGCAAGCACAGCAACCATCAACGTAGAGCCACGCTTGAACTGCCAGTCACAAGGCGTCAGCAAAGCAAGCACAACAACCATCAACGTAGAGCCACGCTTGAACTGCCAGTCACAAGGCGTCAGCAAAGCAAGCACAACAGCCATCAACGTAGAGCCACGCTTGAACTGCCAGTCACAAGGCGTCAGCAAAGCAAGCACAACAGCCATCAACGTAGAGCCACGCTTGAACTGCCAGTCACAAGGCGTCAGCAAAGCAAGCACAACAGCCGTCAACGTAGAGCCACGCTTGAACTGCCAGTCACAAGGCTGGCGTCAGCAAAGCAAGCACAACAACCAGCAACGTAGAGTCACGCTTGACCTGTCAGTCACAAGGCGTCAGCAAAGCAAGCACAGCCATCAACGTTGAGCCACGCTTGAACTGCCAGTCACAAGGCGTCAGCAAAGCAAGCACGACAACCAGCAACGTAGAGCCACGCTTGAACTGCTTGCGTGTCCAGGAGAGAATGGACCTCGCCATTTCTCCGGGGGTGAGCGGAAACAACTCTCGTCTTGTCGAGTGCACTGCTCGCTTTGCAATCTGCCTGTGCTCAGAGGACATTTTCTCTCCATACAGCGATGCCATTTTCCTCCATCAGGTCAAGCCATTAATAACGCTAATAAATGGCTGTCTTCTTGCAAGGGTTGTACCTTGGCTTAAGTCCCCCAGATATTTGTCAACCTGTTTGGCTCCAAGCAATATCATAGAACTTGTTGAGTCTTTGAATGTATTCCTGTGGTCCAACAGACATCTTTTTCTAGCCTCACTTTGCCTGCAAAACATTGAGAAAGTAAATGCTGTCTTCAACAATTTCTTGTAGAGTCGCGACAACTCTTTCAATTTCAAACCTTGGCGTTTCTCAGTGGCGAAGTAAGTTGGTGCACGATGAAGGATTTTTGACCACATAACGTTGCCCGTGGCTCATTGATTTTGTATTAAGAGCTCCACAAGTGTGACAGAACCTGCTATTGAACATGATGTCTATGCCAGAAACACACACCCACCCATCCCAACCCGCCAACCCCCCCCCCCCTCCCCCGCCCCCCCCCCCCTCCCCAGAAAAGCGACAATAACAACAAGAAGGGCAAAGCCCATACGACTCACATGCTTGACCTTGACCTTTACATGACCTTGACCTTCAGGTGACCTTCAAGGTCTAGGTCAAACAACTAAACCTAGCAATGACATCATACACTAAGAACTGCTTTACACATTTTTCCTACCAAAATACATGTGGCCTTGACAATGGTGCTTATTAGCACTTTCTACCATGAGATATGGTCACTTTTAGTGGTTCACTACCCCATTTTGGTCACATTTCATAAGGGTCAAAGTGACCTTGACCTTGATGATATAGGACCAAATGTGTCCTACGATAAAAGTAAAAAATGTGCCCCACATAATTATTGAGTTTGAAACAGTTATCTTCCATAGTTTAGGGTCAAGGTCACATCAAAATATGTATATAATGCAACTTTGAAGAGCTCCTGTGACCTTGGCCTTTAAGCAAGGTCAACCAAACTGGTATCAAAAGATAGGGCTTACTTTGCCCTATATACTATACATAGGTAAGGTATCCAATCTCAAACACTTCAGAGACAATTGGGAAAATGTGAAAAATGGCTGTTTTTTAGACAACATTTATGGCCCCTACGACCTTGACCTTGAAGCAAGGTCAAGTCACTATGTATGTTTTTTTACGCCTTGTCATCATACACCAGCATGCCAAATTGGGTGTTAATAGACTTAATAGTCTCCGAGAAAAATCCAACGTTAAAGTTTTTCACGGACGCCCGGACGCCCGGACGGACGAAACGGGTGAGTACATAGACTCACTTTTGCTTCGCATGTGAGTCAAAAACGACAATTAAACAAGAAGGGCAAAGCCCATACGACTCACATGCTTGACCTTGACCTTTATATGACCTTGACCTTCAGGTGACCTTCAAGGTCAAGGTCAAACAACTAAACCTACCAATGACATCATACACGAAGAAATGCTTTACACATTTTCCCTACCAAAATACATGTGACCTTGACCCAAGGTCACGGTCATCCAAGGTCATGCAACACAAAGCTGTTAATTCAAGACATAGGAAGAACAATGGTGCTTATTGGCACTTTCTACCATGAGATATAGTCACTTTTAGTGGTTCACTACCCCATTTTGGTCACATTTCATAAGGGTCAAAGTGACCTTGACCTTGATGATATGTGACCAAATGTGTCTCATGATGAAAGTATAACATGTGCCCCACATAATTATTAAGTTTGAAACAGTTATCTTCCATAGTTCAGGGTCAAGGTCACTTCAAAATATGTATACAATCCAACTTTGAAGAGCTCCTGTGACCTTGACCTTGAAGCAAGGTCAACCAAACTGGTATCAAAAGATAGGGCTTGCTTTGACCTATATACCACTTGTAGCTAAGGTCGCCATTCTCAATAACCTGGGAGAAAATTGGGAAAATGTGAAAAATGACTGTTTTTGAGACCACATTTATGGCTCCTGTGACCTTGACCTTGAAGCAAGGTCAAGTCACTATGTATATTTTTTGAGGCCTTGTCATCATACACCATCATGCCACATTTGGTGTTGATAGACTTAATAGTCTCCGAGAAAAATCCAACGTTTAAGTTTTTTACGGACGCCCGCCCGGACGGACGGACGGACGGACGGACGGACGGACGGACGGACGGACGGACGGACGACACGGCTCAGTACATAGACTCACTTTTGCTTCGCATGTGAGTCAAAAACCCCCTGTATGCTTCCAAATTAACAGAGAATGTCGATCACACACAGAACTGGGTATTCAACATATCTGTCTTGCGGCAGTACAGCAGGGACTCTCCACCAATCAGTCAGTCTGAACACGGAAAAAATGGCCGAGCTCCGATGCATCGACTTCAATTCAACGTACGATCCTAATTAGGGTGCTCATGCACAATCACACCACCAACACGAGGCATGCGTAACACTCTACTTTCATTACCGGGTCATCGCATATGATCCTGCAGACTGCTCTTGATCGATACGCCTCTACGCAAAATATCAGATCGCGGAATCGACAATGAACACCTCGAGGTTGATGGCGTGGCGAAATGGTTGTATAAGACGGTTCGATATAACGTCGTCCGTTTTCACCTTTTAAAATCTGGCTATATTGACCACGGGAAAAAGTGAAATGTCATGATCGTTGATTGCCCCATAACCCTTTTACATTACAGTCGATATCGCCAGAGATTAATGACAGAGGGGAAAAGTTGTGTTGGAGAGTTTCCTGCTTGCTATAACCGCCTTAGAAAAACTTTGCATTGCCACTTCCCGTCTGTGCTCGCTACATTTCCACTTGAGAGCAGAGTCTTGTCAGATGCGTGATACCTCCCCTTGCAACGAATACCCCGCCAGTCGCCAAATGAAGCAGAGATGCTTTTCATGTAAACCCTTGCACGCGCTCCGGAGATTCGATAATGTATGCAAGAACGCTGTTTTTAGCTGGGCGAACTCTCGGCCTGTGGTCCGAGTAAAGAGGGATTGCCGGACTAGGATGGCGCGCAGAGGTGTTTTCACTGGCCGTATTCTTGTATCGCGAGTCAGGTTTGGACGGAACCTCAACCCGGTTTGAAGTCCCCAGAGCATGAAGTTGGAACACTCCAAAGCTTCGTTCTGGCTGCTCACACGAGTAGACAAAGGTCCGCCATTTCTTTAGTCGACTCCCATGAAAAGTGCTTTAAAAATATAAATGCTGATACACATAAAATAAATATAATCAAATACTCCTATTACTTCTTCAAAGCTCCATGCAGAATACACCAGTTGTTCATAAAATCGCTGCAATACCTAAATCGATACGTGGGTCGAAGGAATGGTCGAAGTTCGGAACCCCGAGATACATGATACATGTACTACATGGCTTATCATGTAGCTGAGTGGTTCGACTGTTAGCTTCAGCCTGAATTGGGCAATGACGTATGCATATCAATACAGTCAGTGACGTATGCATATCATTACAGTCAGTGACGTATGCACATCATTACAGTCAGTGACGTATGGTCCGAACTCCCTGACTGGAACAAGTTCGCAGGCGATCAATCTACACGCAATACATGGATCGCCCATCAATCTCGCGGACCTAGTTAAGAACAGGCTTGACAGGGTGGGTGAACCTGCAGGGGGAAGTAGAGCAGCAATCTACACAGAGGAGCGTCTCGCTCAGATGCGCGTATTCGAAAAGAGCGCATTTTGAAATGTATAAAAACCGCGCATTTTGGATTTCAAAAACCGCCCAATTTCGGTTTCAAAGACCGACCTTTTGGGATTCCAGTTACTGTACGCTCGAAAGCAGCGTATTTTACGCCTCTTTAGGGAACATTCTCGTTCATTCCCAGTTATTTGTGTGTGCGAATCACCAGAAGAGGCTTTACTACACAATCGATTTACAATATGCTGTCGCGGCTAGAGATGAACATCACACATTGCAATCTCATCCCACAGTTGTGAGTTACAAACTTCTTCTCCAAGCTTATTGTCATCAGCTTTAGTATTTTAAAAATGCACGACTATAAAATGCATGCTTACTTAGCTTCTTTACTTACTTGAAAATCTGCATTTGCTTTAAAGAAAACGAGTAGATATACGGCTTTTGAAAACACAACTACCGATGACGCAAAATTGAGGCGTAATACGTGTGCTCTTTCGGATACGGAGACGATGATGACAACGACGACGGCGACGACGACGACGATGACGACGATGACGATAACAATGATGATGGTGGTGCTGGTGGCGACGGTGGCGGCGTCGGCGGCGATTACGATGATGATGATGATGATGATGATGATGATGATGATGATGATGATGATGATGATGATGATCACGACGATGACGATGATGATGATGATGATGATGATGATGATGATGATGATGATGATGATGATGATGATGATGATGATGATGATGATGATGATGATGATGATGATGACGACGATGATGACGATGATGATAAGGATGATGATGAAAAGGATGGTGATTATGATGGTGGTTGTGGTGATGATGGTGATGACGATGATGATGATGGTGATGATGATGATGATGGTGATGCTAATGGTGCTGCTGCTGCTGCTGATGATGATGATGATGATGGTGATGGTGATGGTGATGGTGATGATGACGAAACGATGAACAAGTTCGCCAAACTAGTGGTTCGTCCAGTTAAAAACAATATATAGCATGCATGCGAACATGCATGTATGAGTGCGTACGTGCACGAGTCCTCATCCAGACCTGCAGGTTCAAGTTCAGTGGCTGGAGCGCTGGTCCGCTGTCGCTGCAGCGAGCAGTGGCGGCCGTCCAAGCTTCGCATATCCTCGAGCTGCATCTGTGGCCAATGTAGTTAGTTTCCTTCGCCAACTAGATTATGTTTCTGTACTGTCCGGTTGATTGGTTCGTTAGTTCATTATTCTCTGTGCAAAAATCACTCCAAAAGTTCAAAATGGATTTAGATGACAATGGCTGGAAGATTATATGTTATTCAGTTTAGGAATTCGAAACATAGAGATAAATGTTATCGATCGCAAAGTAGGCCAGTATGTGAGTTCCTACCCTCATGGATCGCTATGAGCGATGAAATGAATTTACCTTCACATGTGAGCTAAACGGAGTCTTAAGTTAGACAGGCCACGTTGGCTGTGGACCATACCTTCACATGTTAGCGGAGCGGAACAACGTCTTAAACTACACAGGCTGTCACTCCAGCAGCGGCGCGTCTCACCCGCTGCAGGGCTGCCTTGTCCATGCAATGGATGTCACCTTGAATTTGATCTATTTCATCCAAATGATATGAAATCACTACATTGCCGTGTTACTTCGTGCCAGTATTTGAACACCTAGACATTTTAACTGATCTTTCCACGCCGCTGTCTGTTGATTACCTCCACCACTGTGGCTGCCTTGGCGGAGGTTTGCATTGCTTCTCCCCACTGAGGAATTGCAGCGGGACACTGTGCTGGCCGTGGTGGCACGCTGTAGTGCGATTCACTCTTGCAGGCGGCCTCGAGCCAGCATGGGGCTGGAACACTCCGCAAGAAGTGGAATCGGTGCTAGTACTTGAGCGTGTGGGTCCTATCTGTCTGTCTCTGTGTTTTTCTTCAGCTGCCAGCGAAGGTCTGATCAAGCGGCTCGGTGATCAGGGGGTAACGTGTAAAGCGGTTTGAGACACAGACGTGTGTGACAAGACGCTATAACAACCTCATCTTTACCTCCATTTTTTCCTTTGAAATACATGCACAGTTAAGGAATCTTGGATCTTACCCATGCAGCTGCCCACACTTCCGTGATATCCCGGGGCACAGTGCGAAGCGCAGGATCCCGTCCCGTCGTCCCCATAGCCGGAAGCACACGTGTCCGAGCATGCGCCGGTGCCATCGTTTTGCGTTCCGCTTACGCATGCGCAGATGCCACTCGCGCACGTTTTGTTGGCGCCACACTGGGTGTTGGGGGTGCAGACCACGCACGCAGAACCAAGGGCTCGGTCTGAAATAAAAAAGTAAATGAATGAATGAATGGATGGATGAATGGATGGATGGATGGATGAATGAACGGATGGATGGATGGATGGATGGATGGAGGATGGATGGATGAATGAATTAATGAGCGAATGAATGAATTAATCTATGGAGTTTTACGACCTTTCATCCGCTGAAGGCTATGTTAGACAACGGATTATGCAATTACTAGAGCAGGTTAGACCAAAGGCAAATCAACACAAATTTCCCCTGGTTATTCGCCGTTTACAAACCAGGTAGAAAGTGGTGTTAAGTCTAATCTTACCTGTTCCTGCAGTGGATGGGTCTGAAGTAAGACAGCGCATATGGATAACAGTTACTGATAAAATGATATGATACTTGTTATTGTTGCAGTGTCTTCAATTCTGTTGTTCATTCTCTGTACTTGTGAGCATGCATGTGAGTGTGTGGTGTGTGTGTGTGTGTGTGTGTGTGTGTGTCTGTGTGTGTGTGTGTGTCTGTATGTGTGTGTGTGTGTGAGTGTGTGTGTATGTATGTGAATGTGGTGTGAATGTGACTGTATATGCATGTGTGTGTGTGTGTGTGTGTGTGTGTGTGTGTGTGTGTGTGTGTGTGTGTGTGTGTGAGAATGTGTGTGTGTGCGCATGGGTGTGTGTGTTTGTGTGTGTTTATGTGTTGGTGTATGCATGTGTGTGTGTGTGTGTGTGTGTGTGTGTGTGTGTGTGTGTTTATGTCCGTCTGTCTGCCTGACTGTGTGTATGTGTCTCATTCTCACACAAACATGTACACACACAAATGCACGCACACACGCACACATGTATGCACGCAGGCAGGCATGCATATACGCACGCACGCACGCACACACACGTCCCTGCCTTACCGAAGCTGCTGCAGAGAGCCCTACATTCAGTCAGGGTGCACAGTCCGTCTACCCAGTAGATAGCACCAGTATTGTACTGTCTCAAGAAGGCGCAGTCGGACCCAGCACTGCCATCGAGGTCCGGGTATTCAGTCGGAGGGTTCCAATTGTGTGCACAGATGGGGTGGAGATCCCACAGCACGAACTGTCTTGCCGCATTGAACTGGTAGCCCAAAGCCATTTTCTTTCTGCAAAGCATGAGGGGGATAAACTGATTGAACTTTTGTTTTCCCAGAGAAAATTTCATGAGTTTGGCATAGCTGCCTGTCTTACATTCCGCCCTTGTTAAAACAAGCCACCAGACAAACGAACGTCCAATTCCGTCTAGATTCACTCAACCCTCACCTCAACCTAAATTAACACAATGATATTAGTCACGATAAATTCAGGGTAGCGAAGTAACACATAGTAAAGAATCACTAATGGTTTATATGATAAGATGAGAAAATACCTAGGATGATTGTACAAAAAAGTGTGTAGTTTCAGCTTACAATTCTGCAAATATTTAACAATTTAAACAGAATTAAGAAGTGAGTTTCACACAAAAGACACCGAGTAAAATAAATTATTTTGGTTCAAATCAATCCTAGGTTGGAGATTAAAAAAAGAACACAAAGATTTGAACGTTTGGATCAGTTTATCAGATACGCAGGTACGTTACCTTTGTTTTCCATATAGACACATTTGTTAAATTCGGTAAATCAGAGAGATATGACGAGGTGGTGGTGGTGGTGCTGGTGGTGGAAGTGGTGGTGACGATGATGACGACGACGACGATGAAGATAATGAAGATAATGACGACGGTGACGACATTGATGATGATGATGATGATGATGATGATGATGATGATGATGATGATGATGATGATGATGATGATGATGATGATGATGATGATGATCTTGCGGATCGTGGAGCTACCTTCTCAGGAAGATGTCTAGCGCCTATTACCTTTCCCCACCCCGGAGTTAAATCCTGCTATGTTTAGGCTACGGTGGTGGTGCGGCTGCCCCTTGTAAGACTCTGTGGCTGAGTGGTCAACGCGCTTGACCTGCAGTCGCTTGCGACTTATGGGTGCGGCGTTCGAAGCTACGTGGTTCCCAAAGCTGCATCCTTGAGCACGACGCTTGACTTGCATTGCTTCTTCACACCCAGGAGTAAACGCGGGCATCTGTGAGGGCAGCGATGGTGTACTGTAGTACTGGTAACCCTTGAGGGCCGCCATGAGCCAGCACTGCGCTTGGGATCCTTCCCAGGGAGGGAGCTGCTGCTGGTGCCTGACTGTGTACGTAGTAATTGTCTGTCACTGTGTGTCGTCAGGTGCCAGTGGAGTACTTATCATGCGGCCCGGTGATTGGGGGGTAAATTGTAAAGTGATTTGAGGCCCAGAAATGGATGTTAAGTTGCTACATGAAACCAACTTTTACCTGTACTTGTGTATGCAGCCTGGAGCCAGTTCTGAGTTGGAATACTCCTCAGGGAGAGGGGAAGTGATGGGAGATGAACGTGCCATCTAGTCGGTCTGTTGCCGTGTTTGTCGTGATGTGCCAGTGATGGACTGATAGAATAGCCCCACGATTGGGGGTTCAAGTGTTGAGCAGTTTGGCATCCAATCATGACTGATTGGTCACTATACAAAAGTAATGCCTTTACCCTTTTCTTTAATGAATGTTCTGTATGCATTGCTTCGTCCAAAGAATTGTTCTGGGCCAACTCTGCCGTAGAATTTCTTAATGCAAAACTTCATTTCACGGGCATTTTATCTCGAATATTACATTTCATTGTCCATGTTCAGTCATTCTTTTGACTTGGGATTGTGTTTGGCTTCAGTCGTCCTCTCAAGTAGGAGATCTATGAATACATGATGAGTGGTGATGAGGTTTCGTCTCTTCGTTGATGGTGGTTGAATAATTAACAGTTGTGACTGTGCGTCCTGAGAGTCTCCTCTTGAGCGGCCCATAGATATCTGAGGCAATGAAGCTGCGACTGCAGAGTTCTCTCCACTGGAAAACAAAAACTGTGGACTGATTGTCCAGAAGCATCGATGATATTAGACCACAAACGGCTTACAGTGCATGGAAAACTTCACGAGGCAACTTCTAGTGAAAGACTACCCGGCCATCTTTGCTTTCTCTTGCTATTTTTACCATCAACAGACAACTGACGGATATGTCCATTACCATGATTAGACAACTGCAGGGTCGGGCGTGTCTTTGATGTGCTCTTCAAACAAAATCTGAAGTGAATACTTTGCCACGGCGCGTTCTAAACAGTTGCTGGCGTGTCTCTAAATAGTTCATCTGTCTGCGGTTTTTTCTTTCTTCTCTCTCTCTTTCTATGTCTCTCTCTCTCTCTCTCTCTCTCTCTCTCTCTCTCTCTCTCTCTCTCTCTATATATATATATATATATATATATATATATATATATGTGTGTGTGTGTGTGTGTGTGTGTGTTTGTGTGGTTGTGTGTGTATGAGAGAGAGAGAGAGAGAGAGAGAGAGAGAGAGAGAGAGAAACGAACGAACGAACGAACGGTTGGTTTATTTGTTAGGCCACGGGCCTTTCACAACTTACAAAATTGAAGCATCTGCAGCAGCAATGTTTACAGCATCTTCTCTTCTTATAAATGCATAGTACATGAACCCCAAACAACATTGTGTGGGTCGCTGAGTCGAAGCTGGTCATGACAAGATTATTCACTCATTTGATTTTAAGCGATAGATTATATGAAACAAGAAGGGCAAAGCCCATACGACTCACATGCTTGACCTTGACCTTTATATGACCTTGACCTTCAGGTGACCTTCAAGGTCAAGGTCAAACAACTAAACCTACCAATGACATAATACACAAAGAAATGCTTTACACATTTTTCCTACCAAAATACATGTGGCCTTGACCCAAGGTCAAGGTCATCCAAGGTCATGCAACACAAAGCTGTTAATTCAAGACATAGGAAGCACAATGGTGCTTATTGGCACTTTCTACCATGAGATATAGTCACTTTTAGTGGTTCACTACCCCATTTTGGTCACATTTCATAAGGGTCAAAGTGACCTTGACCTTGATGATATGTGAACAAATGTGTCTCATGATAAAAGTATAACATGTGCCCCACATAATTATTAAGTTTGAAACAGTTGTCTTCCATAGTTCAGGGTCAAGGTCACTTCAAAATATGTATACAATCCAACTTTGAAGAGCTCCTGTGACCTTGACCTTGAAGCAAGGTCAACCAAACTGGTATCAAAAGATAGGGCTTGCTTTGACCTATATACCACTTGTAGCTAAGGTCGCCATTCTCAATAACGTGGGAGAAAATTGGGAAAATGTAAAAAATGACTGTTTTTGAGACCACATTTATGGCTCCTGTGACCTTGACCTTGAAGCAAGGTCAAGTCACCATGTATGGTTTTTGAGGCCTTGTCATCATACACCATCATGCCACATTTGGTGTTGATAGACTCAATAGTCTCCGAGAAAAATCCAACGTTTAAGATTTTTACGCCCGGACGGACGGACGGACGAAACGGCTCAGTACATAGACTCACTTTTGCTTCGCATGTGAGTCAAAAATGAATAGTAACCTGTCTTTAATAACTGATTGAGCAGTGATATTTTGGTGCTTCTTAACAAGTCATACATCACCTTGTCTGCATATAAATCATGGACTCATGGAATGCAAAAGTCATGTACTCTGAAAGTGACAGCCAGAACAGTGAATGCTGTTAAACTGCTGGAGTAATTTGTGGATGCACTAATACTACATTGACTCGGTTTCAGTTGCCTTTGATGTGATTGATTGTTATTGTATATTGTAATGGTTGTTTATGTATGCGCCTTGAGCATGTCTTAACTCATTGTAAGGCGCTATATAAATCCACACATTATTATTATTATTATTATTATTATTATTATTATTATTATTATTATTATTATTATTATTATTATTATTATTATTATTATTATTATTATTATTATTATTATTATTATTATTATTATTATTATTATTATTATTATTATTATTATTATTATTATTATTATTATTATTATCATTATTATACTGCTTGTGAGTTAGTAAACTGTCGTTTATTTTAAGCGCGCTCTAAGCCCAACAGCCTTACTCAGTACTCTACAATTACTGGGCATTCATTTCTATATTGTTTTAAGTTCTTAATGATTTGGTGGTTTAAAATGTAGGAACCCTGCAGAGAAAATGGCGGCGCTATGAGGTCGCCTGGCGAACGTGAGAGTTGTGTTAGAAGCAAAATCGCATTGATGCGTACAAGCATTGGATAGTGGGTTATTCTGCATAATAACTGAACAAGAAGGGCAAAGCCCATACGACTCACATGCTTGACCTTGACATTTCTTTGACCTTGACCTTCAGGTGACCTTCAAGGTCAAGGTCAAACAACTAAACCTACCAATGACATCATACACAAAGAAATGCTTTACACATTTTTCCTACCAAAGTGCATGTGACCTTGACCGAAGGTCAAGGTAATCCAAGGTCATGCAACACAAAGCTGTTAATTCAAGACATAGGAAGCACAATGGTGCTTATTGGCACTTTCTACCATGAGATATGGTCACTTTTAGTGGTTCACTACCCCATTTTGGTCACGTCGTAAGGGTCAAAGTGACCTTGACCTTCATGATATTTGACCAAATGTGTCTCATGATAAAAGTATAACATGTGCCCCACATAATTTTCAAATTTGAAACAGTTATCTTCCATAGTTCAGGGGCAAGGTCACTTCAAAATATTTATACAAACCAACTTTGAAGAGCTCCTGTGACCTTGACTTTGAAGCAAGGTATGCCAAACTGGTATCAAAAGATGGGGCTTGCTTTGACCTATATACCATATATAGGTGAGGTATCCAATCTCAAGAACTTCAGAGAAAATGGAGAAAATGTGAAAAATGGCTGTTTCTTAGACAACATTTATGGCCCCTGCGACCTTGACCTTGAAGCAAGGTTAAGTCACTATGTTTGTTTTTTTAGGTATTGTCATCATACACCATCATGCCACATTTGGTATTGATATACTTAATAGTCTCTGAGAAAAATCCAACGTTAAAGTTTTTCACGGACGTCCGGACGCCCGGACCGGACGCCCGGACGCCCGGACGGACGAAACGGGTGAGTACATAGACTCACTTTTGCTTTGCATGTGAGTCAAAAATTACTAAATGGACTCCGATGGAATTTAGTCGAAGGCAAGTGTTTTACCGAAGGAACAATCCCATAAAGTGTTGAGGTGACATGATATATAGTTTTTGAATTGGATTCATCCTGAAATATTACATCACCCATCACGAAGTTGATGACGTCAATCTATTCATCCCGCCAGCGTATGCGTTCCACACTCGGACACCACTAGCAGGCGCCAAAATGAAGTGAACTTCGTAGCGTTAGGCTTGGCTAGCAGAACATCCTGCCTGAATGTAACAGGTTATGGATGTGAAATTCTGGCTTCCTCGACGGAGTAAATTTCGTGGTGACCCGCCAGCATTATATGAGGTTTTCAGCACTTCGACTAGATTTGAGATGATGTCTCTGCAATACATAGGTAGATGTCTACTCCATCGATTTTGATGTTTTTAATATATGAATATGTGCTCTCTGCCCTTTATTTCATTCTAAACTCATTTGCTTTTACAGAAACCAAAGTATATTCACACTTAATTACACGATTTACACAGACACACACACAAACACAAACACACACACACACACACACACACACAAACAAACACCTAACAAAATATATAGAATAGCAGTATGTTATTTAAGGGTGTTTCTTCCTCAAAATGACTTTATTGGGTACTGCAGTGTTTAATCAAGCACATCTAGAATCTTTTTCATTTGATTTTAATCATGTTTGCACCATTCAAAGGCTTCATATATCAACTCTTAGATCATATTTTCAACTCAAAATATGTGGACGATGCTGGAAGCCTCATTTTGTCGGGCGGGTTGTCACAAGATGTAATATGCCATCTGACGAAATGCCTGTAGATGACTCCTACAACTTGTCCCGTTTTCTTGGCAAGTCGCGATTCAGAGTCAGTCCCTTTTAGATTTACTGATTTCAGTGTAGATATTTCAGTAACATTCCTGAAAATGCCTATACGTGCGAGAATTTTGCGTGAGCTTTCGAACATTGTGTATTTTTCATTTGCAGTCAGTCCTCGTTATTTTCATATTTGCCTGATCCGATGAACCTTAGCATGGACTGCGTTTAAACTGCCCTGTTGGCGTCACCTTCGTCGTCGTCGTCGTCATAGTCGTCGTTTTCATCAACACCATCATCATCATCATCATCATCATCATCATCATCATCATCATCATCATCATCATCATCATCATCATCGTCATCGTCATCGTCATCGTCATCGTTGTCATCGTCGTCGTCGTCGTCGTCGTCGATCTATCATCACCACCACCACTATAGCATCAACACAATAATGTCGACTTCGACAATAACAACAATTACGCAAACGATAACGATGGCGACGATGATAATGTCAATGAGATGATGATGTCGATGATGACGATAATCACGACGACGATTTTTTTCTTCCTCACTCCTCTTCTTCTATGTCTTACCCGTCACTGGGGGGGCTGAAGTTTGCGTCCACAAAGGCGTGTGCTGCCTCGGAAGGTATGACTGCCAGACTGCCCCCCTCCTGCTGGCAGCGGGCCTGGCCCTGCACGGGCGTCCCTGTGAAGCCGAGGGGCTCCCAGTAGCACAGGCTCCCCTCAGCAAAGGCCTTCCTCCCTGGCGGGCACGTCAGACCTGACAGCAGACAGACAGTAGGGAGGACTTGATGTCGGTGCTGGTGGCAGTGGTCATGAGAATGGTGGCAGTCGGGTGGTGGTGGTGCTGGTAGTGGTGTGGTGGTTGTGTTGTAGTGATGGTGGTGTTGTGGTGGTGGAGTGGCAGTGCTGGTGGTGGTGTGGTGGTGGTGTTAGTGGTGTGGCAGTGCTCGTGGTCGTGTGGTGGTGGTGGTGGTAGTGGTGTGGTGGTTGTATTGTAGTGATGGTGGTGGTGTGGTGGTGGTGTTGCAGTGCTGGTGGTGATGTGGTGGTGTTGTTAGTGGTGTGGCAGTGCTTGTGGTTGTGTGGTGGTGGTGGTGGTGGTAGTGGTGTGGCAGTGCTGGTAGTGATGTGGTGGTGGTGGTGGTGGTAGTGGTGTGGCATGATGTAATGGTGGTGGTGTGGCAGTGCTGGTGGTGGTGTGGTGGTGGTGCTGGAAGTGGTGTGGTAGTGCTGGTGGTGTTGTGGTGGTGGTGCTGGTAGTGGTGTAGCAGTGCTGGTGGTGGTGCTGGTGGTGTGGTGGTGGTGCTGATAGTGGTGTAGCAGTGCTGCTGGCGTGATGTAATGGTGTTGGTGTGGCAGTGCTGGTGGTGGTGTGGTGGTGGTGCTGGAAGTGGTGTGGCAGTGCTGTTGGTGTGATGTAATGGTGGTGGTGTGGCAATGCTGGTGGTGGTGTGGTGGTGGTGCTGGTAGTGGTGTGGCAGTTTTGGTGGCGTGATGTAATGGTGGCAGTGGTGGCTGTGGCAATGGGAATGATGGCGGTGGTGTTGGTAGTGTAATGATTGTGGTGTGGCAGTGCTGGTGGTGGTGTGGTGGTGGTGCTGGAAGTGGTAGTGGTGTGGCAGTGCTGGTGGTGTGATGTAATGGTGGCAGTGGTAATGGGAATGATAGCGATGGTGTTAGTAACGTAATGATTGTGGTGTGGCAGTGCTGGTGGTGGCAGTGATGGTGGCGTGATGTAATGGTGGCAGTGGTGGCAGTGGTAATGGGAATGATGGCGGTGGTGTTGATAATGTAATGATTGTGGTGTGGCAGTGCTGGTGGTGTGATGTAATGGTGACAGTGGTAATGGGAATGATGGCAGTGGTGTTGGTAATGTAATGATTGTGGTGTGGCAGTGCTGGTGGTGTGATGTAATGGTGGCAGTGGTAATGGGAATGATGGCGGTGGTGTTGGTAGTGTAACGGTGTTGTGTGGCAATGCTGGAGGTGTGATGTAATGGTGATCGTGTAATGATGTTGGTAGTGATGTGGTTTTGGTGGTGATAAAGTTAACAAGAAGGGCAAAGCCCATACGACTCACATGCTTGACCTTGACCTTCAGGCGACCTTCAAGGTCAAGGTCAAACAACTAAACCTACCAATGACATCATACACAAAGAAATGCTTTACACATTTTTCCTACCGAAATACATGTGACCTTGACCCAAGGTCAAGGTCATCCAAGGTCATGCAACACAAAGCTGTTAATTCAAGACATAGGAAGCACAATGGTGCTTATTGGCACTTTCTACCATGAGATATAGTCACTTTTAGTGGTTCACTACCCCATTTTGGTCACATTTCATAAGGGTCAAAGTGACCTTGACCTTGATGATATGTGAACAAATGTGTCTCATGATAAAAGTATAACATGTGCCCCACATAATTATTAAGTTTGAAACAGTTGTCTTCCATAGTTCAGGGTCAAGGTCACTTCAAAATATGTATACAATCCAACTTTGAAGAGCTCCTGTGACCTTGACCTTGAAGCAAGGTCAACCAAACTGGTATCAAAAGATAGGGCTTGCTTTGACCTATATACCACTTGTAGCTAAGGTCGCCATTCTCAATAACGTGGGAGAAAATTGGGAAAATGTGAAAAATGACTGTTTTTGAGACCACATTTATGGCTCCTGTGACCTTGACCTTGAAGCAAGGTCAAGTCACTATGTATGTTTTTGAGGCCTTGTCATCATACACCATCATGCCACATTTGGTGTTGATAGACTTAATAGTCTCCGAGAAAAATCCAACGTTTAAGTTTTTTACGGACGCCCGGACGGACGGACGGACGCCCGGACGGACGCCCGGACGGACGGACGACACGGCTCAGTACATAGACTCACTTTTGCTTCGCATGTGAGTCAAAAAGGTAAATGTTAGGTTTCATATAGCGACTTATTATCCATACCCGTACAACAAAGCGCTTTGCAATTTACCCCCTGGTGGTAGTGACGTGGTAATGATGGTGGTGGTGGTGGTAGCGATGATGGTATTATGTGGCAATGGTGGTGGTGGTGGTGGTAGAGGTGCTGGTGGTGATGTGTTGGTGGTTTGTAATGGTGGTGGTTGTGGCAATTGTGGTGGTGGTAGTGATGATGGTAGTATGTGGCAATGGTGGCGGTGGTAGTGGTGATGGTGGTGATGTGCTAATGGTTATAAATGGTGGTGGTGGTGGCAATTGTGGTGGTGGTGGTGGTGGTGGTGTGGTGGTGGTGGTGGTGGTTGTGGTGGTGGTGGTGGTGGTGGTGGTGGTGGTGGTGGTGGTGGTGGTGGTGGTGGTGGTGGTGGTGGTGGTGGTGGTGGTGGTGATGGTGGTGGTGGTGGTGGTGGTGGTGGTGGTTGGGGCGGCGATTTCGTACCCGTTGTGATGGTGTGGTGGACGTGAAGATGGGAATGATAATCATTATACAGGTGTTAGTAAAGGTAAAGATAAATTGTATACAGCGACTAATCACCTATATCTGTGTCTCAAACTGCTATACACTTTACTCCCTAATCACTGGGCCACATGATCAGTGCATCATTGACACGTGACGCCAAATACAGCGACAGACAGATAAGTGGCGCACTTGTACCAGCACCAACTCCACACCCCGAGGAGAACTCCCGCCCGATGCTGGCTCCAAGCCGCATACAAGGCGTAGTCGCACTAGAAACGATAGTGGGAATAATGCCACAGTTGCTGCAGCTGCCTCTGCTGCCGAAGCTGATGCTGCTCCTAGTGCTGTCGCCAGTAAGGGCAGTGAGGGTGGGCTTCAGCATGGAGACGGTCTCAGTGCTTTTGTCGTGGTGGTGATATTGATGATGAGCGAATGAATGAATGAATGAATGGCTGAATGAATGAATGAATGTATGAACGAACAAACGAACAAGTGAGTGAAAAGAGCTTAACCGCTCATCACCCTGGAAAGGCTACTGAAAGTCAACATACGTTGCTCAAAAATGTAGAATAAATTACATGTAAAAATACCCCGACAACAAGGTGAATCAAAACTTGATATCAAAAGAAATTAAAGTATACATAAAAATTTAAAGCAGATATGTATATGCTTATAACATCTTATCACATACTTTTTATTATATAAAACAAAATCGCAGATAGAACTAAGCATTAAAAGTGTTTTTCTTCTTATACGTTTATGACTCCGATAATGACAGTGAAGCATGTAATGAAGGTAAAGATGATGTCCTACAAACTTTCGAAAGGAAAATTCCACCAGGAACTCACACGGTGTTGCCGCTAGAAACTTCTCGCTGTCTCGAATCAACGGTTGTCTAGGTCTCCTAGATGCTGTGATGATTTACGGTTGTCGTCACAGGCGCGCACTGAGGACGCAACTCCAAAGAGAGAGTGCGTGGGAAACTTCACGAGGCAACTTCCAGTGCAAGACTACCCGGCCATCTTTGCTTTCTCTTGCGTCGTATCGATTCTCTGTTCACGCCATCTCGTCCAATAGACCTCTCCTTGCTGAAAGCTTTTGAACAGAGGTCTCAAGACGCGCTGCCACGACAAAAACAACCATGTCCTTTTTTTTACCTATCCCTGCTCAAAACTCCTCAAAGATGTCTGAAGAAGTGTTGCGTTGCAAGCAACAACCGTGGCTACAGCATACCATTTCAGTGCGTTGAAATCTCCCAGGGAAAAATTGTCGATTCTCCATGAAGTGATCTTTGTTCTGTATTTTATGCTGGTTGGTTACTTCAGGATGCAGACAGCGTTGGATAAGGCATTGGATATATTGCGACAGTTAAGAAAATGTGTTACATTGTGTTACGCGTGCCTCTCTCGCAAAGTCTTGTTAATACGGGGGTTCTCCTAGCTTGCGCTCTTTGGTAGTCATAGATAAAAGACTGAATATGTCCTTCTTTAGTTGAGTTTTCACGTATTTTTGTTGTTGTTGCTGTTGTTGTTGCTGCTACTTCTGTTGTTGTTGTTGATGTTGTTGTTGTTGCTGCTTTTTTTGTTGCTGTTGATGTTGTTGTTGATGTTGTTGCTGCTTGTTTTGTTGCTGTTGATGTTGTTGTTGATGTTGCTGTTGTTGCTGCTGCTTTTGTTGTTGCTGTTCATGTTGTTTGTTGTTGATGTTGTTGCTGTTAAATGTTGGTTCAAAAGGATGCTCGATTCAATTTTGCTCCAAATCATTGCGTTAAAATCTGGTTTTTCACCGTCTTATAGAGCGCGACGACGTTTTCTTTTATAAATGCAGCCTTTGTTCAAATCCACTCGGGGCGCGATTGGACCTGTTTCGCAGTGCGAAATGACACATACGGGTACATACTCCCAGGGATAAATGCTGCTAAGAGCCAGTTCTGGCCGCGCCACTGCGGCGCGTTTCCCAGAAGCAATCCTAACGCAGAACTCGCGATCCACTCGCGGGGCCAGAGGCGCGCTTCCTTGCGAAATGTACTTTGTACAGTTCAGAGATGAAACGCTCGAGGCGAGCGCTCGCGAATGCCAACTGATTTTTCCTCATTGAACCTGTCCTCGCAAGTGCTCGCCAGGACCGCTCGTCTCTTATCTTATAGAAATACTTTTCGAAATAAAACGCGCCTCTGGTCCAACAAGCGGACTGAGCATGATGCGACAGGATTGCCGCTAAGAAACCCGCCCCCGTTGCAATTCCCTATAGCTCTATGGCCATGGGTTTTATACGGGGGAGGATGTACGTGTATCCTGCAACAAGAAAAGAAGGGCAAAGCCCATACCGCCCCCGATGCAATCCCCTTTAACTCTATGGCCATGGGTTTTATACGGGGGAGGATGTACGTGTATCCTGCAACAAGAAAAGAAGGGCAAAGCCCATACCGCCCCCGATGCAATCCCCTATAGCTCTATGGCCATGGGTGTTATACGGGGGAGGATGTACGTGTATCCTGCAACAATGGTTGCACGTCAGAAGATAACCAGAGCTTGAATCCCGGCATATGATGCATGACATTTTACAGTTATTTTCCTATTTTTTCCGGTTTGAAAGAGGAGGTCACGCTGTCGTCTCTCGCACTGAATGAAATATACATGTATGTCTGTCTAAATGTCCCTCTCTGTCTCCTCTGTCTGCTTCTGTCTGTCTGTCTGTCTGTCTGTCCATCCGTCCGCCCGCCCGTCCGTCCGTCCGTCCGTCCGTCCGTCCGTCCGTCCGTCTGTTTGTCTGTCTGTCTGTCTGTTTTTGTCTGTTTCTTTCTGTCTGTCTGTCTGCTTGCGTGCCCTGCTCTTTCTCTCTCTCTCTCTCTCTATCTCTCTCTCTCTATCTCTTGCCTCTTTTGGTGGTGATGGTGATGGTGGTAATAATGATGATGATGACGATAACGACGACGACGACGGTAAAATGGTGAGAAATGCGCATCGATAGTCTTGAATAATCATCTAGGGTTCCCTATTGTTGTAAACTTATAAAAAGATGATGATGATGATGATGATGATGATGATGATGATGATGATGATGATGATGATGATGACGATGATGACGATGATGACGACGACGATAATGATGATAATGATGATGATGATGATGATGATGATGATGATGATGATGATGATGATGATGATGATGATGATGATGATGATGATGATGATGATGCTGGTGGAGGTGGTCATGGTCATGGTCATGGTCATGGTCATGGTGCCGGTGACGATAGCGATAGCGATAGCGATGACGACGACAATGATGATGATGACTACGACGAGGACAATATAGTCAGAAATGCGCATCGAGAGACTTGAATAGTTCATTCAGGGTCCCTATTGACATACCTCCACTAAAAGTGCACCTACAGTCCACTACTCCAAAACTTTTGTCTGTCTATTCGACGGCAAATATAGGGAGAACTCATTGACAAATGCACATGGTAAATTCTCACTCCGTCTCTACGCATCACCTTCCTTGTGTTACGGACAGAAACAATACTTTTCCACTTAGGTTCCACCTTCCTGTACCTTGAGGTGTTTTCTCAACGGAGATACAGGGCGTTTTCTATATAGCGAAACGGATGACCCATCTATATATCCTACTCATTGTCCCAGCAGTCACCATGTGGGATTTATCCATGTCAACACTTCGTGTTCGATATATTAGTATAGGAGGCGCCTTGTCGATCTCCCAGACTCACGTGCAATCAACACATTGAACGACGATCCATAAGCGGAACGCTGTTACTGCATTCACAGGAAACAGAGGGGAGCTTTCACAGACAATGAATATGCAGTCCAAACCAAGTCATAGCAATCCAAAAGACGTTTAAACTTTTGTAATATCGGTGATCATTGTGATGATACAAAAGTCGAATTCAACACTGGAACGAAAGTGTATCAGGTTTTGGACACGGATTTATTAGGCCTGCATTTGAAGATCTGACTGACTGGACATTACGTATGAATACAAATATTACTTCGCTTTTTAAAAAAGAACGACCAGATATGAGTTTTTGATTGTTTTGGATTGCTTTGGATTGCATATCTATAGTCCTGGGTACGCCTCATGTTTTACTACGCTAAGAACGCTTCAAAGGCCTCTACAGCTAGCGGCGAGCGAATGCGAGCGAGCGCTCTAACCGGTAGCTTAAAACCAAGTAAATCAGTAAACGGCAAGCCCAGCGTCGACAACAGGTTTCTTCCCACCTTCCCCTGGGGTTTGGGGATATAATGAAGACCCACCGCGTCTACCTACCCGATTCGAACAAGAAGGGTAAAGCCCATACGACTCACATGCTTGACCTTGACCTTTATATGACCTTGACCTTCAGGTGACCTTCAAGGTCAAGCTCAAACAACTAAACCTACCAATGACATCATACACTAAGAAATGCTTTACACATTTTTCCTACCAAAATACATTTGGCCTTGACCCAATGTCAAGGTCATCCAAGGTCATGCAACACAAAGCTGTTAATTCAAGACATAGGAAGCACAATGGTGCTTATTGGCACTTTCTACCATGAGAAATGGTGACTTTTAATGGTTCACTACCCCATTTTGGTCACAGTTCATAAGGTCAAAGTGACCGTGATCTTGATGATATGTAACCAAATGTGTTTCATGACGACAGCATAACATGTGCCCCACATAATTATTAAGTTCCATAGTTCAGGGTCAAGGTCACTTCAAAATATGTATACAATCCAACTTTGAAGAGCTCCTGTGACCTTGACCTTTAAGCAATGTCAAACAAACTGGTATCAAAAGATAGGGCTTATTTTGCCCTATACACCATATATAGGTGAGGTATCCAATCTCAAAAACGTCAGAGCAAATTGAGAAAATGTGAAAAATGGCTGTTTTTTAGATAACATTAATGGCAACTGCGACCTTGACCTTGAACCAAGGTCAAGTCACTATGTATGTTTTCTGACGCCGTGTCATCATACACCATCATGCAAATTGGGTGTTGATAGACTTAATAGTCTCCGAGAAAAATCCAACGTTAAAGTTTTTTTACGGACGCCCGGACGGACGAAATGGGTGAGTACATAGACTCACTTTTGCTTTGCATGTGAGAAAAAAGATTGTGGAGATTTTCTTGCATCCGTATCCATTTTATAGAAATAGCAAGACGTTTACATATGCATCAAAATAGACAAACATTGCT
>JAWQFJ010005290.1:0-7500 GCA_034096865.1 Theodoxus fluviatilis
AAAATGGTCATCAACTAGTGAGACGTTCATACATGCGCAGAGATACAAATGTATTTCACCCAAATTGTCACAGAAGTGCTGTAGTGAGGGAATTGGTGTCATTGACATCATGAATCTTGCTTCAAGTCTGTGACCTGGGTGTTTTGCACAGAAAGCAAGACACATTAATGTCCTACCTCTGTCTGTTTCAAGCTTATTGGTTGTGAATGCGCATGGAGCTGTCAAGATCACTGTGAGACAGATTTTTGGAGTTGCTTGTTGTACATGAGATGCGTCTTTTCCAATGACGCACCTCGCTGTGCATGCAATGTGCAACCCCATTTGGACTGGAACCGACAGACTGAATCAAAATGAGAGACCACACGTGCATCATGTGTTCAGTGGAGTGTTACAAAAAGCACCCGACTCAAGAACTTTCCTGTGGGTCATCTGCTTCAGTGACGTGTGCACCGCAGACAGTCGACCAATGACATGCTGGCATCACATGACCTGATCAAAGCTTTTTTGAATACTTGTAGGAATGGTGACTTCTTTGGGGGTCCCTCACCTGGCAACAATGTTGCTTCAGGGGTGTCGAGATGCACAAACCCACATGTGATACGCTGCTGTAGAAGGCTGGGCATAATACTGTGTTGGTCTGTGCATAGGGAAGCAAGCTCTGGGTTAGCATGACAAGTTTCGCATTGCAAAAGGTCTTAATCCCGATATGATTGTAGTTGTGAAGTTAAATTTCCCAGTTTGCCTGCAGGTCTCTAGTTTTGTTCCGATGCCACAGAAACAGAGAGAGGTCCAGAGGAGACATTACGTGGAAAATAATCCAAAATGTCCGGTGCTATTTTTCTTGTCTATGCAATTTTCCAGTTGGAGTGAGTGGAACCATTTAGTGAAACATTGTAAGGCAGACATGCACCTAGGGAATTTTGATATGGAACAGTGGTGGTTGTTGCTGGTTTCCTGAATTTGTCCCTCCATTTTTTATCAGCAGTATGCATGCATGTCGGTCGGTTCGTGAATTATCATCAGTTTCAGTGAAACAGTCATGTTGATCCATGATTTTATTCTGCCTTGCACACAAGCCGTGGTGGCTGATGGAACATTGCCAATATTTTATTTTTTGCATTTTACAAGTATTCTACATAGGATGAATTAGTGGTTTGAAGCATGATACACGATTCTATGCAGTTTGCATACAGTTAGTTACTTGTGGAAGCATCCGACATGAAGTACCATTACGTCTGCCTGTGTTTTGACCTCATATTTTACCAACTGTAGATCAGTGCCCTACTTAGACACTCCAGGCCACACAGTTTATGATTTCACTGCAGTGTACTGGCATAGGAATGAGCAATTGCTGTTTCCAATATGCCTGGCATTCCCAATTTCAGGCTATGATATCTGATACATTTCAATGCCACAGAAATACACCAACAGTTCTCATGCAATAGTATGGGAACATTACTTGTAATGAATTCACATCACATTAATCCATAAATATTTTTGGAAATGATATTGTCATTTTCTGATGCACAGGATGATGCACGAACATGCAACTGTTTACCATCTAGCTGAAGTTCATTGATTGAAAATAATTATTTGCATGGATGTAGAAAAGAACCCATTGCACAATTCTGGCCTCTCTTCCTTTCCACATTGAAACATAACCAAGATTTTCTAGAAAATGTGCAAGCAACAGACAGTACTTCTTATGAATATTCATCAGAATACATGTGAAATAGAAGAGAGCGTGTTGTAGAAAACTTCATACATTTGACTGAGGCCTTAGATAATATTATGCAAATCACATACGGTGCCAGCATTTTCGTACATTGAAAATATTTGATTGGTCGTTTGTGCAAACAAATATTTTCCTCTTTTCTGAGTGATAACATAACTGTCCATTGTGGATTGAACATTTTTCAACTGTTATGTGTCGTTTTGGATTCATACACGATGCCAGTTCAAGTTCTTGCACTGGTCTGTTCCCTCCTAACCACTTGTTCCTGTGATTTTCATGAACTCTGGAAAGTTGCCTTGGTATATGACATTAGAAAGTGAAATTTTGTTTAAAACTGTTTATGACTGGTTACCCCCCCCCCCCCCCCCCCCAACTGCACTGATTTTCATTGTTGACACATCATCTCACTGTGCCTCATATTGTTGCAAAGAAACATATCTCTACCTCCTTTGATTTTAATTCAGTGCTTGCACCAGTTCTTGTTGATTTAGCCTGTCTTTCCACTTTGAAATTTCCAAATGTCTGTCAATCAAACATTCACACTTTTTTCTCTCACAGCATCTTTGTGCATTCAGTTTCTGTATACTTGTCCTTCAACTGTAGTCCTAGATCCTGTTTTAGAAGAAAAAAACTCAACTGTCCTCTATGCCGAGTCCTGAAGAATCAGCTCCTCACTGTAACAAGATTAGTTTCTCTGGTCATTCCACCACCTATTCCCCACTGGTTGTGAAAAAAGTCAGTCTGACACATTCCACTCAAAATATTCAGAATTCATCATTTTTGTGCGGACGCTTCCTTCATTTATCTGCTCAGTATTGCATAGTATCTCATTTTCAGAGGAAAATTACTGTGTAGTTTTTTCCTTTTTGTTCTTTCTCTCACGAAGACAGCATTTTCTCTTATTACAAGAATTATGTTAGATGAGATACTTTGATAGTTTTCTTGAATCATCTTAATTGGAAACTATGCATGGAGATCAAAGTTATCGATATAACAAGGTTTGTGTCTCAGCAGAGCCTCATGTACCTGCTCATAACTGTTTTCACTTCCATTTTGTATCATACATTCATTGGCTGTCCTTCTGTCAGTCAGGTTTGTTGTGTAAATATTTGTGTTTTGTCCATAATTGGATTTGTAAGCAGAGACGGACAAAATGAACTGATAGATTTGTGCATGACAATGACTTTAGAGTTGTTAGTGGATTGTTGTGTTGACATTTGCCAAGGAGTAGGCTAGAGAGATATGTGATAGTGTTTGTCATGTGACAGAATTTGCAAGGTCATAGGTTAACCCAGCCATGCCATTCATGTGAGTGTGGGTGTTTTTTTTAATCCTTCATATCAGCATTGATATTATTTTTGTAATTTGTTTGTGTGTACAACTGCTTTTATGGAGAAGAAAGATGCATGGATGATAGAATAATTGTGTAAACATGTGGATTAAAGTAACAATAAAATTTTGTTGAGAGCTCTTATTCTGTTCACACGGATGTTCATAACATAATGGGCAGAGACAAGCAAAATCTTTATTACAAATTTTATGTATAACAGTATTGAATCTCTGCATTCTTGAAACAAGCCCTCCCTCCCTCAAAAGGTTATATGACCACAAGACATGTACAAAAATATGCAGCACACATATACACACAGATTGAGGTTCACTCATGTATGCATACGCAGGCTCGCTAGCACACGCAGGCTCGCTAGCACTCGCAGGCTCCCTAGCGCACGCAGGCTCCCTAGCACACGCAGGCTTGCTAGCAAGCACACACACGCACATACGTTTTTCATTGGAGATGTTCCAATGCAGTGCTGCCTACACACAGCTAGGCACAAGAACAGGTTTGAACACAACATCCACTGGCCACAGGTCAAGTGTGGTGACCATTCAGCCACAGTTCTCACATAGCACTGCTTCTCCCCTTCCAGGAGTAAAACAGGTACCTGTGAGGATGCAATGGCACTCTGTAGTGTGATTAAATGAGAGGTACAGGTGCGCTTTTTTATACTGCAACTTTTCCACCCATTGTTGGGTGCTTAAACCACACATCCCTGGTCATTGGGCTACCTCTTTTTGTCACTCCAACTTTTAACACCATTTCAGCTCCCTGGGGAACATGCCAAAGTTTAGCAATTTTCCAGTTCATCCCTCACAAGTACACATTGTACTCCTGGGTGGGGAGAACCAAAATGAGTAGAGCACCTTTCTCAAGGGAGGCAACTCTTCAATCCACACAGCTTTGAACGCTGCACCTACTAGCAGCAAGCGACTGCAGGTCAAGCGCGCTGACCACTCGACCATGGAGCGCTTGTATGCAAACATAAACCAGCATCAGGTTTGTAAAATCCCCAAGGAGTGGAAATGGTGCTGGTATCAGACTGTGCATTATGTCTGTCACCATGTTCTCAGTCAGGTGCCACTAAAAATTTTCAAGTGGCTCAAAGATTAGGGGGTAAAATGTAAAGGGGTTCGGGACCCAGGTAGGGGTGGTGTCTCTCTATAAAACAATACCTTTACCCTTTACTTTCCAACAGGATTTAAGTTTGGAAATTCATATGACGAGGTGTTGGTTGTCAGGTGTCAAAGAAGAGCTGATTAAGCGGCCTAGTGATCAGGTGTGTGTGTGCATATGTGCGTGAGTGTGTGTGAGTGTGTGTGAGGGAGTATGTGTGAGTGCATGTGTGCGTGAGTGTGTGTGTGAGGGAGTATGTGTGTGAGGGAGTATGTGTGAGTGCATGTGTGTGTGTGTGTGTGTGCTCGCGCGCGTGTGTGTGCGTGTGTGCGCGTGTGTGTGCATGTGTATGTGTTAAATGTGAAGTGGTTTGATACACTGACATGGATGACGAGTCTCTACAAAACCACACCTTTCCCTTGTCACCTATCACCACCACCACCAGTCTTGGACAGTCCACCATAACTCCCCTCCAACAGCATCTGCTCCTCTCCAGCCTCAAGCTTCCCCGTGTCGTGCCCCGGCTGGCACACCGACTGTCCTGGGGCCAGCATTTCCAGGGTGAGGGTGCTGCGAGAGTGCTGCAGCGCTGCAAGGATGTGCTGCAGCTGCCAGTGCTTGTGCAGCAAGCAGGCCTCTGCCCTGAAGGGCCCCAGCCGCAGCCGGCGCAACTTGGTGCACACCGCGGTGGACTTGAGCTCCAGGGCAAGGTCGTTGACGACAGAGACCAGGTGTGAGTCCCTTTCGTTGATGGCGTGGATCTCTGTCAAGCAGGATGCAGAGGATGAGGATAGATGAAGATGGTGACGAGGAGGAGGAGGAGGAGGGGGAGGAAGAGGAGGAGGAGTAAGAGGAAAAAGATGATGGAGAGGTTTTAAGAAGTGTAAAGTCAATGATGATGATGATGACAACAACAATGATGACACGTGGTGGTGACGACAACAATGATGACACGTGGTGGTGACGACAACAATGATGACATTGATGACAGTTGTTATCACCATCATCCACCACTATGACAATGACATGGTGGTGGCGAAGACTATAACAATGACAACAATTATGATGACACGGTGGTGGTGGTAGTGGTGATGACAACATGGACAAAGTCAACTGTAACAGTGAAGCCACAAACACTGATGACATGATAATGATTAGAGTGATGACAACAAAGATGACAATGATAAGGAAAAAGGCAGCAATGCTGCTGCTGCTGCTGCTGCTGCTGCTGCTGATGATGGTGATGATGACAAAGGTTATAACAATAATAGCAAATATGGAAGGCCTGACTGGATAGTGACAGAAATGACAATGTGTAGGAAGTAAGACTGAAGTAATAATAAAAGCAATGACAATAATTATTGTGTCATGCTGAGATGAAGCTGAACAGAAAGGTAACAAGAAGGTGAGCAAGGAAATGAAAAAGGCAGAGTTGGAGAATAAGGAGAAGGAAGAGGAGGATACAAATGAAGATCACGGAGGAACACACAATTACAGATTACATGAGCTGGGTTCATACATATTCATTAAGGGGGAAGGAGGTGACAAATCTGCATAAAGGCCAAAGGTTACTGACCCAGGGTGAAGTCGGGCAGGTCAAAGTTGATGCAGCGGACTGAGTAGAGGAGAGGTGGGGTGTGGGGTGAAGCGGGGCGGGGGATGCCCTTCGAGGCCAGGGCATAGGCCTCCTCACTGTTGTCCATCACCCCCGCATAGCTGCAACAGATGCAACACATTGTCAAACACTGTCTAGCCGGCACTGTCATGGTTGTGTACCACTGTCTAGTCTGCACTGTCGTGGTTGTGTACCACTGTCTAGTCTGCACTGTCGTGGTTGTGCACCACTGTCTAGTCTGCACTGTCGTGGTTGTGCACCACTGTCTAGTCTGCACTGTCGTGGTTGTGCACCACTGTCTAGTCTGCACTGTCGTGGTTGTGCACCACTGTCTAGTCTGCACTGTCATGGTTGTGTACCACTGTCTAGTCTGCACTGTCGTGGTTGTGCACCACTGTCTAGTCTGCACTGTCGTGGTTGTGTACCACTGTCTAGTCTGCACTGTCATGGTTGTGTACCACTGTCTAGTCTGCACTGTCATGGTTGTCTACCACTGTCTAGTCTGCACTGTGGTGGTTGTGTACCACTGTCTAGTCTGCACTGTCGTGGTTGTGCACCACTGTCTAGTCTGCACTGTCATGGTTGTCTACCACTGTCTAGTCTGTACTGTGGTGGTTGTGTACCACTGTCTAGTCTGCACTGTCGTGGTTGTGCACCACTGTCTAGTCTGCACTGTCGTGGTTGTCTAACACTGTCTAGTCTGCACTGTCGTGGTTGTGCACCACTGTCTAGTCTGCACTGTCATGGTTGTGTACCACTGTCTAGTCTGCACTGTCGTGGTTGTGTACCACTGTCTAGTCTGCACTGTCATGGTTGTGTACCACTGTCTAGTCTGCACTGTCGTGGTTGTGTACCACTGTCTAGTCTGCACTGTCGTGGTTGTGTACCACTGTCTAGTCTGCACTGTCGTGGTTGTGCACCACTGTCTAGTCTGCACTGTCGTGGTTGTGCACCACTGTCTAGTCTGCACTGTCGTGGTTGTGCACCACTGTCTAGTCTGCACTGTCATGGTTGTGTACCACTGTCTAGTCTGCACTGTCGTGGTTGTGTACCACTGTCTAGTCTGCACTGTCGTGGTTGTGCACCACTGTCTAGTCT
Source organism: Theodoxus fluviatilis (assembly GCA_034096865.1). Taxonomy (NCBI): domain Eukaryota; kingdom Metazoa; phylum Mollusca; class Gastropoda; order Cycloneritida; family Neritidae; genus Theodoxus; species Theodoxus fluviatilis. The sequence goes on from JAWQFJ010005290.1 coordinate 6,901, forward strand.
GCACTGTCATGGTTGTCTACCACTGTCTAGTCTGCACTGTCATGGTTGTGTACCACTGTCTAGTCTGCACTGTCATGGTTGTCTACCACTGTCTAGTCTGCACTGTCATGGTTGTGTACCACTGTCTAGTCTGCACTGTGGTGGTTGTGCACCACTGTCTAGTCTGCACTGTGGTGGTTGTATGTATGTATGTATGTATTTTCATTTTTACTGCGCCATTATCACGATAAACATGCTCATGGCGCGACAAGACGAAAAAAAAAAGTTTTGAGGCCAGTTTTAAATGCGGCCAAGGATGGACTAACCCTCAGACCCTCAGGAAGTTGGTTCCAGAGTCTCGGTCCAACAACGCTGAAGGAGCGGTCACCGAAGCTCCGTAACCTTGTTTGTGGGACAATCAATAGTCTTCTTTTTGAGGAACGGAGATTCCTTGTGGGGTTGTGAGGTCTAAGGAGTTCTCCGAGGTAGGTTGGGGCTTCACCAGTTTCACACTTAAACACGATGGAGAGGGTCTTAAATTCCACCCGTTGGCGAACTGGAAGCCAATGAAGGTCATTGAGAACAGGGGTTATGCGAGCCCACCTCGGCAGTCGCTTCACT
>JAWQFJ010005290.1:15000-30000 GCA_034096865.1 Theodoxus fluviatilis
AGTCCTTTCAATGCCCAAAGAAATACAGTACATGTATAATAAATTTGTGCAATGTAATAAGCTATGGTGCTTCAGCATAACTTGAATTAAATTATCTAGGCATTGATTTATTCAATCTTGGCTGTAAGTGAAAGTGATGGCTTGAATCATTGTCTTGGTGCTTAGCTTGGCAGAGATTAAACTTGATAATGTCCAAAATGTTCTTGGGGCACGCCTCTACACAGAGTTAACGATGTCCAAAATGTTCTTGGTGCATCCCTCTACACAGAGTTAACTTGATGTCCAGAATGTTCTTGGTGCACACCTCTACACAGAGTTAACGATGTCCTAAATGTTCTTGGTGCATGCCTCTACACAGAGTTAACGATGTCCAAAATGTTCTTGGTGCACACCTCTACACAGAGTTAACGATGTCCTAAATGTTCTTGGTGCATGCCTCTACACAGAGTTAACGATGTCCAAAATGTTCTTGGGGCACGCCTCTACACAGAGTTAACGATGTCCAAAATGTTCTTGGGGCACGCCTCTACACAGAGTTAACTTGATGATGTACATGATTTCCTTGATACTTTCATGCAGCTCCACATAAATGAATTGTGATCATGTCCATCATATTTTTTGTGTCTATCGCATTTTCCTACCAGGCCTCTTCAACCTGGAATAGACTTTAAAATGTCAGGACTGCAGTTACACAGACTCTATATAAGGACTATGTTAATGCCTGCTGTGGTGAATGTGTTAAAACCGGAGCAAAAAGCATGGGGGAAATGTATCATTAGAAGCATTTTGAACAGACATACTTTTTGGACTGCTGTTAACTGAATCCACATACATAATTATTATTAGGGAAAAAAAGTTGGGATTACAGTAACTCAACCCACCCTATTTTTGTCTGTCAAACCTAAACTTTTTTCCCATCATACCAAAAAAATATTTGACATTAAACAATAAACGTTGTGCTGTCCCATCTTCCCTGGCCTATGAGCACTCGGGGAATCTACTATTTAAATAGTTTTGTGTGTGTTCTTAGTGAAAGACAGATTGGTTTTTGTTCAAACTAGCCTCCGCTAAACAGGGGAAAAGTTCAGGCCATGTTACTTTAAAAACCACAACAAGGTTGTTTGTTTGTTGGTTTGTTGGGGGTTTTTTTTAAATTTTTTTTGCCTTATTACCTCGGCATAGCTTGAACCTGATGATGTCCATCATTTTCCTGACACTCATGCCTGCAGGCTTGTAGCAGCTGATGATTCCATTCAGCATGCGGAAAACATCTGGGGCCCACTGCACTCTTCCGGCCATCTTGAAAAGGTCTCGATGATGTCCTCTGTCTGAAAAACCCTCGTCATGTGTGTTTTATTTTAATGCTTTGAGCCCAACACATAACACATAATTATATGACAAAGGATGCAGTCATCTATTGTACAGAGGATTCAATGCAGTACAAGCCATAAATTTTAATTTGTTTTGTCATCAGTAAACAGAAGAACTACAACAGACAGTAGAAGTAACTGGTGCAACTAGTGAGGAAAATGATGAACCTACACAATGTTTCATTATTGACAACACACACACACACACACACACACACACACAAACACACACACAGGCATACAATATACAGAAGTTTGCCTCTCTCTCTCTCTCTCTCTCTCTCTCTCTCTCTCTCTCCTCTCTCCTCTCTCCCTCTCTCTCTCCTCTCTTTCTCCCTCTCTCCTCTCCTCGTCGTGCCTCCTCCCGTGTGTGTGTGTGTGTGTGTGTGTGTGTTTGTGTGTGTGTGTGTGTGTGTGTGTGTGTGTGTGTCGGTCTGTCTGTCATTCTGTCTGTCTGTCTGTCTGTCTGTCTGTCTGTCTCTCTCTCTCTCTCTCTCTTTCTCTCTCTCTCTCTCCCCCTGTGTGTGTGTGTGTGTGTGTGTGTGTGTGTTGTGTGTGTGTGTGTGTGTGTGTGTGTGTGTGTGCTCGCGCGCGCGCGCGTGTGTGTTGTGTGTGTGTGTGTGTGTGTGTGTGTGTGTGTGTGTGTGTGTGTGACGTGCGCATACACATATACTCAAGTGAGTATTTTCCAAGGCTATCGAAGTAGTCATTTACTCCGTGCACACACACACACACACAGAGAGAGAGAGAGAGAGAGAGAGAGAGAGAGAGAGAGAGAGAGAGAGAGAGAGAGAGAGAGAGAGAGAGAGAGAGAGAGAGAGAGAGAGAGAGATAGATTCTTCACTCGTTGATTCTTTCGTCTCGCCTGACTCCGCTGTGACACGCTGTTCAGGATTTCAGATCATCACACAACTACTCTCGCTGATGTGTCTCCCGCGATCTACTTGACTGTGCTACAGAGACTAAGGTCACAATAGCCTCGACTCTACTCTCTAGCGCCAAGCCCAAGGTGAACACACACGATCATGTCAACATTTTCGCGACTAGTAAACATTCAAATCTGCTGTGTTTTATGACAGTCTCCTTTCTTGTTCGAAGTGAATGAAATGGTATGGGGGAAAAGAGACACGGAATGACCTTTGCTGAGCTGCTTACCTGCTAAGGCACCTTCCTCGCTGCAGGCGAAGCCATTCGCGTGGTCCCTAGCCGATCAGGGGAGGGCACTCTAATTGATCGAAAGCCATTCTGACTTCCCCTTGACGGACATTTGCGTAGGTCAGAACTGAGTCAATAGGTAACCTATAATCTTTGACTGAGTGCAGTGGGGGAAAATAAAATCTCTTTCCTCACGTTTCACTCAATCCTTACTCACTTTCCAAAGACTCCTTACCCTCAGTTCGCTCTCTCCTTACCCACAGTTCTCTCTCTCCTTACCCACATTTCGCTCTCTCCTTACCCACATTTCGCTCTCTCCTTACCCACAGTTCTCTCTCTCCTTACCCACATTTCGCTCTCTCCTTACCCACATTTCGCTCTCTCCTTACCCACATTTCGCTCTCTCCTTACCCACATTTCGCTCTCTCCTTACCCACAGTTCTCTCTCTCCTTACCCACATTTCGCTCTCTCCTTACCCACATTTCGCTCTCTCCTTACCCACATTTCGCTCTCTCCTTACCCACAGTTCTCTCTCTCCTTACCCACATTTCGCTCTCTCCTTACCCACATTTCGCTCATTGTGCACTCACTTTTCTCTGACCCCTTACCTTTCGCTCACTCTGTACTCTTTTCGCTCACTTCAACTTTTCACTTACTTTTCGCTCACTGCAAGCTCACTTTTCGCTCACTCCTTATTCACTGTTCACTCATTCCTTCCTCAGATTGCACTTAGGCCAAATATTATATCTTTGCTTAGGCCTACTCCTTCCTCACTGTAGTGTTATCAGGGTCTTTGATGTTATCGTGTTGTTATCACTTGGTTTTGCCTTCGTTCTGAATTCTATGTCATTTGATGACGCGTTATGCGCGCATGCGCCAAGTTATGAAAGAAAGTCTGTGGCGGACAAGGATAAAGAACACAAAGCAGCATACAAGAAAGTATTCGACAGACGCCACGGAGTCCGTCCACTGGGAGAATTTTCGCCAGGTGACCCAGTTCTCCAGAAGCTGGACAACGAGAAGAAGTGGGGAAGCTTTATAAATCCACACATTATTATTATTATTATTATTATTATTATTATTATTATTATTATTATTATTATTATTATTATTATTATTATTATTAACTTAATAATTAAGTCCAGCTATCGTCCAGCAGCAGTGTGCACCAAGATCCTATCCTATGTGGTGCAAATGCCTAACAGCAAGAACTTTCGGCGAAATCGTCGCCATCTCAGGCTGTTCCACAGTCCTCAGCCTGAGCAATCCCGTCCTAACCCCAGTACTGTCCACAAGCACCTGTCCCTGTCCAGTCACGTTATTCCTGTCCCTGTATTCAGAGACCAGCATGGAGATTGTGGCAGTCCCCGCCACAATGCAGCACGTTCTAGCTGCAAACGCAACGACTCTGACAGTCACAAATCTGAGTCAGGTAGGCTACATGCAGTCCGAGCCAGGACAAGACCATCGTCCAAGTCGGTCAACGCCCGCCAGACGTCAACAGTTCCGACGTACACTGCCAGCGGTGGTCTACCTCCAGTCCGACCTCCTGAGGGCAACAGCAGTCCAGCCATGATGATGACCCGCAGCGGCTGCATTGTTACCAAACCAATCCGCTTTCAGGATAACTAACTTTTTTTTTTAACGTTTCAAGTTTAACATTGTTTGAATTAAGGATGCATTGATAATAATGAAATTGATTTGAACTTTTATGTTATAAAGTGGAATCATCTCCCTTCTCGGTTATTACGCCCGGACTCTAACGAATAACTAGCCAGTGGGCTGATTTTTGCAAAATCTCAAAGAGGGAAGATCTATGTCGTGTTATCGTGTTGTTATCACTTGGTTTAGTCTTCGTTCTGAATTCTATGTCATTAGATGACGCGTTATGCGTGCATGCGCTGCGGGGGAAATTGTCGGGCGTCATGTGGAGGCCCAACGACACGTTGAGTTACACTGTAAGAAGAATAGTAGTAAATTCTACGAGTTGAACTATTTATAAGCCTCCAGTCTTTATTGATTGAAAGAAGCACAACGCTCGGAACACAACACTCACTTTTCGCTCACTCCATGCACTCACTTTTCGCTCACTCCATGCACTCACTTTTCGCTCACTCCATGCACTCACTTTTCGCTCACTCCATGCACTCACTTTTCGCTCACTCCATATACTCACTTTTCGCTCACTCCATATACTCACTTTTCACTCACACCATATACTCACTTTTCGCTCACACCATATACTCACTTTTCGCTCACACCATATACTCACTTTTCGCTCACTCCATACACTCACTTTTCGCTCACTCCATACACTCACTTTTCGCTCACTCCATACACTCACTTTTCGCTCACACCATATACTCACTTTTCGCTCACACCATATACTCATTTTTCGCTCACACCATATACTCACTTTTCGCTCACTCCATACACTCACTATTCGCTCACACCATATACTCACTTTTCGCTCACACCATATACTCACTTTTCGCTCACTCCATACACTCACATTTCGCTCACTCCATACACTCACTATTCGCTCACACCATATACTCACTTTTCGCTCACTCCATACACTCACTTTTCGCTCACACCATATACTCACTTTTCGCTCACACCATATACTCACTTTTCGCTCACACCATATACTCACTTTTCGCTCACTCCATATACTCACTTTTCGCTCACAATATATACTCACTTTTCGCTCACACCATATACTCACTTTTCGCTCACACCATATACTCACTTTTCGCTCACTCCATACTCTCACTTTTCGCTCACACCATATACTCACTTTTCGCTCACACCATATACTCACTTTTCGCTCACTCCATACACTCACATTTCGCTTACTCCATACACTCACTTTTCGCTCACACCATATACTCACTTTTCGCTCACTCGATCTTACTTGTACTTTCCGCTTTTTCCCCCTCCTGGCTTATGATCCGCTCATCCCGTACTCATATTTCCCTCACTTTTTACAGTTTACTCACATTTCTCCAATTCTTTGCTAACATTTCACTCACCCCAAACCACACACTTTTTTGCTTCTTCTGTACGCACAATTCCTTCACTCCACACTTTTAGCTCACTCCATAAGTATATTCACAATTTGCTCACCTACGTACACTCAAAGACCCTCTACAATTGTAGAGGGTCTTTGGTACACTTTACTCATTTTTCGCTCACCTCTTATATTCACATTTCGCTCTCTCCTGTCTCACATTTTTGCTTACTCCTTTATTTCTCATAAATATTTCGTTTATTCTTTAATGACAATTTGCATTCTTCTCACTTTTTGGCTTACTCTTTACTCATTTTTCGCTAAATTCTTACTAACTTTCTTCGATCTATCTCCTCATAATTCGCTTCCTCCTTTTTAATTATTCACTCTCTTCTTACTCAATTTTCTGAAACTTTTAGCACTTTTTGAACATTATATATTCTCTTTTCGCTCACTCCTCACTAACTTTTTGCTCACCTCTTTAATTCTCACTTTTCGCTTACTCCTTGTTCACTTTTTTTCAGCTCGATTCTGAACACTCTTTACTCATTTTGTCCTAATTCCTTGCTGTCTTTTCATTCTCTCCTAGCTCACTTTTCGCTCTTACCTCAACTAATTCCCAATGTTTACTCACTTTGCACTCACTCGATCAATAGACCCCTACTCACTTTCCGCTTATACTCACTTTGTAAAAATTAATTAAAAAATTAAATATACATGTATACGCTCGGGCGCTTTCTGAACACTTCTCACTCACTTTTTGCTCTTTTCTTATCTTTCGCTAATCCTCACTCCCTTTTCGTTCACTTCGTACATTTAATTCATTCCATACTCACTTTTCGCTTACTCCTTACAATTCGTTCACTTCTATTGTACGAACTTTTTATCGGTCACTTTTCGCTCATATAGTGTACATTTTGCTCACCCTTTACTCACTTTTGCTCACTCTTTACTCTCTTTTCGTTCACTTCTTATATGCTTACTTTTCCTTCACTTTTTACCCACTTTCAGCTCACTCCATACTCACTTTTCCTTCACTTTAATTACTCTGTTTTTTGCTCACTCCTCATTCATTTTTCGTTGACTTCTTACTTTTCATTCACATCTTAGTGATTTTCCTGTCACTCCTTACTAACTTTTCATTCACTTCTTATTTTCTGTTCAATCCTTACATTTCGTTAACTTCTTACACCCTTTTTGCTCACTCTTTTCTCACATTTTGGACACTCCTTACTGACGTTTTGCGCACTCCTTACTGACGTTTTGCACACTCCTTACTGACGTTTTGCGCACTCCTTACTGACGTTTTGCGCACTTCCTACTGACGTTTTGCACACTCCTTACTGACGTTTTGCGCACTCCTTACTGACGTTTTGCACACTTCTTACTGACGTTTTGCACACTCCTTACTGACGTTTTGCACACTCCTTACTGACGTTTTGCTTACTCTTCACCTTTAGCTCACACTTTACTCACTTCTCGCTCACTCTCTGCTCACTCATTACTCGCTTTATGTTCACCCGTAACTCACATTTCGCTCACTCCTTACTCCCTTTCGCTCCCTATTTGCTCACTTCCTACTGTTCGCTCAAAGACTCTACTACTGTAGTGTGTATGCTGTAATTTGAGGAGTAATGTGATATATTCATTGGCCAGTGTTTTCGTTTCTATCAAGAAATGTAGGCGCATTCACTGGAAAAAGGAGGCGAACTTTGTTTAGGTGTTGCATGCTATGAATGCGTGTGTGCCATCTTACCCTTGTATGATGCTCAAACCAAAGATTGCATTGTATGTACAAATAAATATACACGATCTTTTGCTCAAACTATCATGTGCAGATATCTCTAAACAACTATCAAACTCCATACTGACTTCATTGAAAAAATTCCCTCACTAACATGACGACTTAACTAAACAATAATCCTTTGTTTCTTTTTGCACTTGTCAAACCCAGTTCTTATGATACCTTTGTAATCCTTGTATGGATTTCATTCCTAAATCGATCTCCCTCCCATCTCCCAACTCACACACACACACACACACTCCGCACCCACCCACTCCCACTTTATGCAGATCGTTTGCTTTTCCCCTCCATTAACCAACTTGACTTGTTTCCAAATATTAAGAAAAACCACGTACATGATGGATCATGGGAGTGCATGCGTGCGTGTGTGTGCGTGCGTGCGTGTGTTAGTGTGTATGTGTATGTGCGTGCGTATATATTTGTGTGTGTGTATGTGTGTGTATGTGTGTGTATATGTGTGTGTATGTGTGTGTGCGTGAACAAGGGCATGCATGGACATACCTCCATGCATAAAACTATGTAAACGTTATCAAAGCAAAACAATATTAAATTAACCCACTTTATTCAAATGATACGTGTGGTGGAATGTATAGAATATCATAAAATTACAATCAATAAAAATTTCAATGACTGCAATAAGCATACTAAGTAGTTGCCCTTTCTTCGTAAATAATTTGTTTAACCGGAAATGTCATAATTGACATTTATGAATAACTTTCGTCAATTACATAATAAGCAAACCCTTATAAAATATATAAAGGCACAAAATACATTAATAATATAATGATGAGACTAATTAACTTCACAACTGTTGGCCAGCATTAAACTGTATCACACTGAAATAAAGCCATTGTATGTAAAATCAACAGCAAGATTGTAAAAGTGACCTCTCCAATAAACCGTTTTTTATCATTCATCACAGTGATAAACGTTTCCAAACCATTTACACATGTATGCAATGAAAATTACACACAATTTTGTTTTCTCAGCATATCTGCGTTCTTTCAACATTTATATATTTCTCTGTCTTAGGAGGTTTGCAGTTTGATTCACTGCAATATTTATCACAGGGTTAGTGGTTGAACGCCAGATCTCTGAATTTTTTACCCTTGCTGCCAGAAATCGTAGTATCATCTGTTTAGTAATGTGCGTTTTCTTCCTCGTTGAATGGGGAGGGTCGTGAATACGAGAAAGGACGAGTTAAAGCTTGGGTCACCAGCTTTCTGGTGAGTTTATAATTAATAGAGTGTAAGATTTTTTCAGGATAAGCTCTTGCAATTTGCCGCAGGCAGTTCAACACAGTAGGAGTATTTTTAGTATCAGCAAGACAGGTCGCCAAATTATTTGTTTCAAAAGCACGACATCAAAGTAAGAAGATCATTTACCTAAAACAATCCTTTCCTAGCCCTTTCTTTTATACAATTTGCTGATTTCCCCTCAAAAACAACCTGAACTCATTTCACTTTTGAATACAACTTTACAAAGCATTTTTTTAATTCACTCGAAAAGTTAAGTAGCTGCCTGCAATACAAAGTTGAAGTACATAATTTTATATAAATACTGGATCAATACAACCACTTGAAATGTTTTTCACACAATCTGAAGCATCAATGCATTGCAAAATAATAAATATATCACTGAATTCACACTCGGAGAGCCCCAAATACTAAGATACCGTTAAAACTACTTCCTAGCAAACCCCTACAAAGCCAAAGGCAATAAAAAAAAATCTCATACGTCTGTCATGACAATGCCTCCATATTATAACAGAGAACATTTTCCAATAACCTCTCAGATACCATATACATGTATACTCGTATATATACAAGTATACAATTTCACTTGACTTTAAAAAAACTAAAACCTCTATTATAGTGTGGCACAGCAACATGTCATCAGAAAATTAACAAAGGCTGCCATCAAAATAATGAAACTGGATGCAGTCAGGTTTCTCAAGGTTCGTTGTACGTAGTCATAACGTCATTTCATGGACGAGTGTAACATAAGCTGCTTAACCCCTCAGCGTGCCTCAGTCCTGAAATGTCGGACTGCGACGGCGAAGTGCAACAGTCCGAAAATTCACCCAGTTGACAGTACCTTCTCAAAGCTCACTCCCTATTGGCCTCTGTCAACCAGTGAAAGCACAGCGTACATCAGAGCCGGTCTGCCATCGATGCCAGTGCACTCGCAGTGTGCTTTGTTGTTGTTATCATCACAGCACTCCGAGGGTTAATATCCCCCCCCCCCCCCCCCCCCCCCCCCCTTCCATCAGCTGGAATCCCTGGATGCTGAACTTTCAGGACTTGAAGTCTCAAGCAGCCAGAGGCGAACAAGGGGACCTCTGGGCAGAGTCCAATTACTCAGATTCCATCTTGAATTCATATCATCCTCGACAATTGAGTCCTGCCCGTGTGCAATAACAAACTGGTTGCCGCATACCACATCCACCCGCGCTAGACCGTCTCTCTACACGTCTACACGTGAACCAGAATGCTGTTAGTCACTAGCTGGGTGCAGGGAACACTGGCAGGGAGGCCGATGCAGGAACTGGGAGCAGCACAACTGTGTCCTAACTGATAAGGATGCAAGGCTGGACAGGATTTCAGCTCATCAGTATCTATTGCAGGGCTCATAGCACTCACAAAGCAAAACATGCCTAGGAGATTCTATGAGTTTTTCTATGAGATTTTACGTTCTTAAGTTTAGGATAATCAACGTACTGCCCAGCATTCATGTAGCTGCTCTGTGCTATCAATTCGTTGTGCGGGAGAAAAGTGACCAAATCTCCCACGAGAAAAGAACAAACCGAATCTGGTGGGTGGAATTAGCGGCAAGGTGGGTGGAATTAGCGGCAAGGTGGGAGGAATTAGCGGCAAGGTGGGTGGAATTAGCGGCAAGGTGGTTGGAAATAGCGGCAAGGTGGGTGGAAATAGCGGCAAGGTGGGTGGAAATAGCGGCAAGGTGGGTGGAAATAGCGGCAAGGTGGGAGGAAATAGCGGCGAGGTGGGAGGAATTAGCGGCAAGGTGGGTGGAAATAGCGGCAAGGTGGGATGAATTAGCGGCAAGGTGGGTGGAAATAGCGGCAAGGTGGGTGGAAATAGCGGCGAGGTGGGAGAAAATAGCGGCAAGGTGGGAGGAAATAGCGGCAAGGTGGGTGGAAATAGCGGCAAGGTGGGTGGAAATAGCGGCAAGGTGGGAGGAAATAGCGGCGAGGTGGGAGGAATTAGCGGCAAGGTGGGTGGAAATAGCGGCAAGGTGGGAGGAATTAGCGGCAAGGTGGGTGGAAATAGCGGCAAGGTGGGAGGAAATAGCGGCAAGGTGGGTGGAAATAGCGGCGAGGTGGGTGGAAATAGCGGCAAGGTGGGAGGAAATAGCGGCGAGGTGGGAGGAAATAGCGGCGAGGTGGGAGGAATTAGCGGCAAGGTGGGTGGAAATAGCGGCAAGGTGGGAGGAATTAGCGGCAAGGTGGGTGGAAATAGCGGCGAGGTGGGAGGAATTAGCGGCAAGGTGGGTGGAAATAGCGGCGAGGTGGGTGGAATTAGCGGCAAGGTGGGTGGAAATAGCGGCAAGGTGGGTGGAATTAGCGGCAAGGTGGGTGGAAATAGCGGCAAGGTGGGTGGAATTAGCGGCAAGGTGGGTGGAAATAGCGGCAAGGTGGGTGGAAATAGCGGCAAGGTGGGTGAAATTAGCGGCGAGGTGGGTGGAATTAGCGGCAAGGTGGGAGGAATTAGCGGCAAGGTGGGAGGAAATAGCGGCAAGGTGGGTGGAAATAGCGGCGAGGTGGGTGGAATTAACGGCAAGGTGGGTGGAAATAGCGGCAAGGTGGGTGGAATTAGCGGCAAGGTGGGTGGAAATAGCGGCAAGGTGGGTGGAAATAGCGGCAAGGTGGGTGGAAATAGCGGCAAGGTGGGTGGAAATAGCGGCAAGGTGGGTGGAATTAGCGGCAAGGTGGGTGGAAATAGCGGCAAGGTGGGTGGAAATAGCGGCAAGGTGGGTGGAAATAGCGGCAAGGTGGGTGGAAATAGCGGCAAGGTGGGAGGAAATAGCGGCGAGGTGGGAGGAAATAGCGGCAAGGTGGGTGGAAATAGCGGCAAGGTGGGTGGAAATAGCGGCAAGGTGGGAGGAAATAGCGGCAAGGTGGGAGGAAATAGCGGCAAGGTGGGTGGAAATAGCGGCAAGGTGGGTGGAAATAGCGGCAAGGTGGGTGGAAATAGCGGCAAGGTGGGTGGAAATAGCGGCAAGGTGGGTGGAAATAGCGGCAAGGTGGGTGAAAATAGCGGCAAGGTGGGTGAAAATAGCGGCAAGGTGGGTGGAATTAGCGGCTGGTCGAAATTTTATGAGTTTCTATGAGTAAATGAGGGTAAGGGGGAGATTCTGAGAGATTTTGGGAGAGAATAAATTTCTATTAGATTTTAGGAGTTTCTAGAGTGCTATGAGCCCTGATCTACGGCACGGAGACAAATCTGACAGTGTTGTTTCAGAGTATATTGGGGCCTGAAGAAGGGATTTACTCTGAAAAGAAGCTAGATACAGAATCATCAGATGTTGACTTTCAGTATCAGGGTACAGCATGTTTGATTGTTGAGAACTCCCTCTCTGATGCATATTATGAAATCTCATGATAGACTAAACCCCCAAAATGTCAGCCTAAAAAATAATTCTTCAATGATACCCCTACTATTCTCCTATTTATATCATCATCATCATCATCATCATCATCATCATCATCATCATCATTGTCGTCATCATCCTTAGTACTGATCCTGCTGGCATCATCACCACCACAACCACCAGTCACCACCACCATCATCATCATTATCATCATCATTATCATCATCATCCTTATAATTGCTCTGCTCACAACCATATTAATTTCAGGTATAGCGCCCCACACCACCTTTGTCCACCCCTTGCTGACATTCCTACTCCAACCTCGTTGTCAGCTGGGCCCCAGCTGTGTCCTCCTTGCAGTTTCCCTCCTATGTCTCAATGTTCTAAATCTAGCAGTCACGTGACAACTTTGCCTTAGGGCCACCTGTTGTTCCCCACATGGTTACTAAATTTAGAGAGCCAGTAAAAATCTTCCCAGGGGCGCGTTGCTAGGCCTACATAGTTGGCAAACAATAGGCTGGTGTCAACGTCTGGCCAACATTCGACAGCCTTTACATCTGCTTTCATCACATTGACACATGTTGACACCAGCCTATTCCTCGCCAGATCTTGCAAGGTTCCTAGCGTAAGCAACGCGCCCGGGGGCGGCAAGGGTGGGAAGGGAATGGTGGCAATGGTGAAGCAAAGTGTTGTGGGACGCTGTGACCCTTCACTTCAACGCGAGTCGAGTTTTTCCTTTTGTTGATTCTGAGATGAACGAATTGGATGAATTATTAAAGCCTATCAGCCTTTCTAGGCTACCTAAGGCCATTGAGCACGAAATTCACTGGAGTAGTTTAAAGTTAAGTGTAAATCTAATCACGATGCCCCTAGTTATTCACCTCTTATGAATTGCGTAGGGAGACGCGGTGGGTCTATTCTGACCCCCGACCCCCAACCCACAGGGCGTTGATTCTGAGGTACAGCAAATAAATTGCAGCGGGGGTCAACTTTTGCTGTTTATAGATTATGGTTGGCTCTGTTGAAGAGTTTGATCATTAATTTATTATGTGCTTGTGAAGGGTCTCTGCCCAAATTCAACTGCAAAGTGATTGAAACAAGAAGTTTCTATAAGTTGCACAACTAATCATAAACGAAAAAACAATTGAGATTACACAGTATGTGGTACTTCCACCGCCATTAAACGATTACTAACTCAACTCGATCACTGTTTTGTTGGATGCCTGAGGTCGGGGGTAGGAGTGGGGGTAGGGTTGGGGGTGGGGGTGGGGGTGGGGGTGGTGGTGGGGGTGGGGGTGGAGATATATCACTAATTTGTTGGGCAGTTTTCTATTGGATGTCTAAAAACAGAAGATGAATAGAAGGCTCCAAAACATGTGTCGATAATTTCATTAGTAATATCATTTTAAAGGAAAGTTAAAGGCATCTATGCTTGTACCAATCTCAGAATATCCAAAAGGTCCAACTAGACTCAGTTTGTGGTGGAGGGTCATAGTGACATGTCATTCCCAGGGCCCCCACACACCGCCATGCAGTGCAGGGTTGGACTGGGGGTCAGGGTCAGGGAAGCGACAGGGGACGGCCGTCTGGTTGTAGAAGTTGAGTCTGTCCAGCATTTGTCTGACCAGGTCTGTCCGCGTGTCCGACAGGTCCTCACGCTCATGTGGGTCATGGAAGACGTCAAACAGCCAGACGTTCTTTGTGCCATTTTTGCGTTTCTCCTCATCCGCATCCAGTTCCACATCACCTGGTGGGTAGACCCAGCTTCCATTGCCTGTAGAGGAAAGAAGTAGACACTTTGTAGAGCATGATGAACTACGTAGGCTTTGTAAGGCCACTGGGCACGACATTTAGAGGAGATGGTCAGAGCAAAAGCAAGTCGGAGAAAGTGACATTGATTCAAAACAAAATGGAAACTATTACTGTGATCATGTTTAAGACATGTATTCATTTGCTTACAAGTCTTCCACAAGAAAACACAGAAAACATATCTAATTTATTTGTTTTTTCATTACAAATGAAAAAATATGGCCTACCTGGCGTTCCTGTAATCAGTTTAAAGTCACCAACTCTGATGGCCGCTCTGTAGCGGTTGTCAAAGGAATCCTCATACAGACGCTTGCCCACTGGACTGTACAGAGGGTCTATGTTGTGTAGAAGCTCAGATCTAGGACTCTTCTGGGAGTTGCTGGAAATGGAATTTCCATGTGTGGATATCTAAACCAAAAAACATAACTTTCTGCTAGTTAACTAAGCCTATTTCACACCAGAACAATTTATGTAGGTCAGCAGTGTTCTAAGCATCACATATGTCGTTATCTCATTGTATGCCAGAAAGGCTCATAGTGTGTATGTGTATGAATGTGTGTGTGTGTGTGTGTGTGTGTGTGTGTGTGTGTGTGTGTGTGTGCAGCCTGAGTCTGTCTGTCTCCATGTATGCCTGCCTGCCAGCTTGTATGTCTGTGTTTGTGTGCCTGCATTACTGTATACTTGCTTGCCTGCCTGCCTGCCTGCCTGCCTGCCTGTCTCTGTCTTTCTGTCTCTTTGTATGTCTGTCTGTCTGTCTGTCTGTCTGTCTGTCTGTCTGTCTGTCTGTCTGTCTGTCTGTCTGTCTGTCTGTCTGTCTGTCTGTCTGTCTGTCTGTCTGTCTGTCTGTCTGTCTGTCTGTCTGTCTGTCTGTCTGTCTGTCTGTCTGTCTGTCTGTCAGTCAGTCTGTCTGTCTGTCTGTCTGTCTGTCTGTCTGTCTGTCTGTCTGTCTGTCTGTCTGTCTGTCTGTCTGTCTGTCTGTCTGTCTGTCTGTCTGTCTGACTCCCTTTTTCTGCCTTACCTGATGGTGGGCCACTGATTGAACCCGTCCAGGGACAGGGGCTGGGAGCCGTTCATCAGGTTGCCTCCCCCCAGGGTGACCAGGGTGGGGAACCAGTCAGAAATGTGGATCAGCTCCAGACTGGAGTAGCCAGGCTGTGTCTTGAGCAAGGGGCTGCTAACAAAGCCCACTCCTCGGACCCCTCCCTCCCACAGAGAGTCTTTCCAGCCTTTTAGTGGC
>JAWQFJ010005290.1:35000-40000 GCA_034096865.1 Theodoxus fluviatilis
ATTTAAAGGGTTAATAATGGACAATATAAAGGGTTAATCAGGCTCAAGGCTTTTGTGGTCAACAAAGAGTATCATTTGTACACAACGCATCAGTGGTATTAGGGCTCATTTAATGGGATATTTTCCTTTTAAATTGTTTTACACATCTATCTTTTCTCTTCAACTAACATGACTGTGTTTCCAGACTTCATAAAAATGTTGAGCTATCTTCCATTACCCAAAACATCCATGTTAAATGATAAAAAGTTGTGACTACTCGTGTGACTCGTGACATGTGAAATCCAACCCTCACCTACTGCCCCACTGTGGACCGGAGTCGATAAGATTACTGATGTGTGTGTGACCCACTCACACAGGGCATGACACAACAAAGCATGACTTGACAAAGATCATGTTCCAGACAAGGAACAGAAAACAGAAAGATAAGATATGACAGTTCTATGTTTTCCACACATTCTGATCTGCTATGTCTAAAAAGATGGGGGAAAAAGTATTTAGATGTGTGTTTGACTCACTGAGACTATACAAGCCACAACATAACCTGACTTGACAAGTTGATGTTTCAGATGAAGAGCAGAAAATAAGAAGACAAGATATGACTGACACAAATTTCCCACTGGTTCTGATCCAGTCCGAAAGAGGACAGCAAAAGACAGGATCCACTCAGACAAGACAAGCCATAGTTGTATAAAAATGAGTTTGCAGTTAACACATCTCAATCTGCTTTTCTTTACATGGACACTTGCAGCTGTCTTGTACAAAGCTTTTCTGTTGCATCACACCTGTACATGCTCGAGAAATTACTCTTGCATGGCGCGCGCGCACACACACACACACACACACACACACACACACATGCACACACACACACACACACAAACACACATGCACGTATACACACAAACACACACACATGTGTATGCACACACACGCACACACATTCACACACCCATACATGCACACACACACAGACACACACACACACACAGACACACACACACACACACACACACACACACACACACACACACACACACACACACACACACACACACACACACACAAGTGAATTACACATAGAAAAACAAAGGAAAATTTAAAGGTGATGATAAAGATATGGTTTTTATAGTGACATCACCCATGTCTGAGTCTCAAACCGCTTCACACCTTACCCCCTGATCACTGGGTCACTTGATTAATCCTTTACTGGCACCTGACAACAAACACAGTGACAGACAGATAAGACGCAAGCAGTCAAACAACAGCACCAACTCCACTTCTCGGGGAGAATTCCAACTCGATGCTGGCTCACTGTCACACAAGGATAAACTGCACCACAGTGTGCTTTTGCTGACCTCACAGGTACCCAATTTTTACTCACACAGCAACCACTCTGGAGCACTTACCAGCATAGGTTCTCCTATTCTTGTTATGGATAGACATGTAGGGCTTCATATAATTATCTGGCACTTCTAGTGGGGCATGCACTGACTGGTAAGCCAGGTAGAGAAATAGGGGCTGAAAAACAGAAGAGAGGATAGTGATAAATATGATGTTGGAGAAGAAGAAGGAAAAGAAGAAGGAGAAGATGAAGAAGAAGAAGAAGAAGAAGAAGAAGAAGAAGAAGAAGAAGAAGAAGAAGAAGAAGAAGAAGAAGAAGAAGAAGAAGAAGAAGAAGAAGAAGAAGAAGAAGAAGAAGAAAAAGAAGAAGAAGGAGGAGGAGGAGGAGGAGGAGGAGGAGGAGGAGGAGGAGGAGGAGGAGGAGGAGGAGGAGGAGGAGGAGGAGGAGGAGGAGGAGGAGGAGGAGGAGGAGGAGGAGGAGGGAGGAGGAGGAGGAGGAGGAGGGAGGAGGAGGAGGAGGAGGAGGAGGAGGAGGAGGAGGAGGAGGAGGAGGAGGAGGAGGAGGAGGAGGAGGAGGAGGAGGAGGAGGAGACTATGATGATGTAGGTTAAGGTGATTGATCATGAAAATCATCTGTGCTGGTCTGAGTCAGTAATATCTTAATTTCCCAAGTCATTTTGCCTTTTATAAATTGCATAAGTCTACGAGTCTTTTTTCCTCTAAGCCACAAGGGGACGAGGAAAAAAAAGTTCATGTAAAACCAGGAAAAACAGTTTGGTGACATGGAAAGCTATGATGGATACTAGAATGAGTAGCTAGAAACTCCCGAAGCAGCAGACGGTCTTCAGAGAAAGAGCCCCAGTCGCCGAGTGTTTCGGCCCTATAATCTTCCTTACACTCTCGGGGGGTGGGCCACACCTGGACTGACCTCCAGGTGTCCGTCTTTCTGCCACTGTATTTGGCAGGGGTGGGGAGAAGCAATCGGAATTAAGCATCTTTGCTCAAGGATGCAACTCTGGAATCCGAGCCGTTTCGAACCCCACACCCTCTGCCTGCAGGTCCAGCGCACTACCGCTCTTGCCACAGAGCTTCGCGGGGAACGCGCTCCCTTATTGGCAGTAGTTTGAAAAGTAGTTTGAAGGTCAAGGATCTTGGGTCCATCATTTGCATTTGTGCTTGTCCCAGAGTTGCATTACTGAGCAAAGTACTTATCTGACACTGCTTCCTCCCACCCAGGAGTAAAACTGGATACCTGTGAAGGCTGAGTGGGCATTCAGTGAAAATTCAACTTTGGTGTGTTCAAATGCAATCTGGTTGCATGCTCCCCTAGGAATTAAGTGTCACATACGGCTGGAGTCCATTTATTGCCCGACAATCTTTAACATTTTTCTATAGTCCCCTCAACACATTATTGAAACAATTATACATAATTTTTATATCGTATTTCTCATTGAAACAGGTCTTTACTGCGAAAAAACACACACATACTTATTCACATGTAGGCATACACACACACACACAAACACACAGACACAAACACACATACACAGACACACACACACACACACACAAACACACACACAAACACACACACACACAAACACACACACACACACAAACACACACACACACAAACATACACACAACCAAACACACACACACACACACACACACACACACAAACACACACACACACACACAAACACACACACAAACACACACACACACACATTTGAGTCATTCTTGAGTTTCCTTCTATCCATCCACCCACCCACCCACCCCATCCCCATCCTCTTGAATTTGACCACAGCTACCTTTGAAAACATACACAAACACTGACCTTGGATGTGTTGTGTTGCTCGATGACTTGGATAGCTTTTGCTGTGAAGAGGGGTGAGGAGTAAACTTTATTTTCGCTGAAGACCGGCTGTTCATTCTCATGCAGGTCAAGTCCACAGTACTTGTCAGAGCATCGCTGGTGAGTGAAGTAGTCTTCTGCACCACCGTAGTAGCCTGAAGACACACAGATGACTGCGTTCTATGCTGTGGCACTTCACACACTGATAGAAGTTCAAGCCATACACTTTTACCTCCTAAGCATCAGGCCACACTTACCATCATTCCCACATCATCCCTACACAGCCAGACAACAGATGAACATCCAGTGTTGAAACTAAACATCCAGGAGGAAAATTATGATGACAAAGCAATAGCAACTAAATATCTTTTTTTCCTTCTATGCTATTTCATGATTACTCAGCCCATTTCAGGCACATAAACAAGGAGATGCATAAACCATTTTCTCCAGCAAAGAATCATGCAGGAAACATTACTCATATATTTATTTTCCATACTGAAGCAGCAGTACAGCCTTCCACCCATGTCAAGTAGCAGTGTAAGTAACTTAGTGGTGACCAAATTACCACCTGTCCACCCATTCTTCAGGTTACTCTCACACTTAATCCCCGGACCACTGCACTGCTTGATCAGTTCTTTACTGCTGGTGCCTGCAGACAGACACAGCGACAGTCAGACAGGATGCAGTCAGGAACCAGCACCTTCTCCACCCTCTAGAGGGTGCTGTGACCCAGTGTTGCCTCAGCCTCAGCAAGGGTTAACCATACTGCGACGCTCCTTCACTGCTCTAACAGGTACCCAGTTTTACACCTAGGTAAGGAGAGGCAGTATGCTTTAACCACCATGCCCAAGAATTCGACTTCAAGATCTGTGCTTCAATGGATGCATCGCTAAGTCTCAAATTTCTGACAGTGGGTGAGCCTAAAGGCATTACAAGCTGCCAGCCTTACCATAGTAGGAGTCGAAACCTCTGCGAGTGGGGAGGTAGTCTGCCTTGTAGAAGCCCAGGTGCCACTTGCCCACCATGTGGGTGGAGTAGCCAGCCTCCCTCAGCTTGTCCGCCATGGTGGGCAGCTCCAGGGGAAGACCGTTAGGTACAGTAGGGTTAATGACACCATGTTGGAGACCTGTGTGAATCTGTCTCACAAAAGAGTGTAAAAATCTTTGAGCCTTTGCCAGGCTCAAGCCTGAGAGACAAAATAAATCTGGCATCAGAGCAACTCAGTGCCACTATCATTTTTTCACTAAACTCCCAGGATTAATCAAAGCATCATAAAGACTCTGAATGACATTATTCACACTGTCAGCTGGTGTGTAATATCCCTGTTATGTAATGCAAGGAAAAGAAGTGATAAAAAGCAGACTGAGAATTCTGAGGCCAGTCTGGGGCACATTGCTAATACTTGGAACCTGACAAGATAATAATAATAATAATAGTTTATTCATTGCACATACCTTCCCTTGACAGGCAAGCTCATGGCGTTTACAATCCAAAAGAATCAACACTCATACAACCACTCAACACCACATTCCTACAAAAACTCACACACTACACACATAAACAAAAAACAAAAACTAAGATCCAATAGAACAAATAGAACAAACTATACAATGTACACAGCACTATGCTCTTCTGTCTCTGGTGCAACATATAGCTAGGTATTGACTTGCGTTATGAAAAGGAGAAAAGAAACACGTATAGCTCACCTGGTATCGCCCCGACATGAGTTGGCTGCGAGTAGGTGTGCAAATTGGTTGGATGTAGTACTGCTCCAACCTCACGCCGTGATACGACAGGTTGT
>JAWQFJ010005290.1:42500-48317 GCA_034096865.1 Theodoxus fluviatilis
GTGTGTGTGTGTGTGTGTGTGTGTGTGTGTGTGTGTGTTTATGTGTGTGTGTGTCTGTGTTTGTGTGTGTCTGTGTGTGTGACCTAGTTATGGGGTAGGCATGACCTGGTAATGATCTAGATCAATATGTGACATAATCGTGAGCTACATATCGGCGTGACGAGAATGTGACAAGGTGCAGACGAAAGGCCAATGTTTCGTGCTGGCTTTGATCTGAAGGCGGTGTGGGGATGTGACAAGACCTTGATGGTAGATCTTCATGTGGCGCAGGGTGGAAGAAAGATTTGTGTGAAAAGTTCGGGGATTAAATTTTGTGTAGGAATTTATTATTGCCGGTAACCAGCGTCTAGCCATCTTTTCGTTGTGAAAATTTGAGCCGTCACAGAAGGAAGCATTCCCCTCCCAGTGAGCAAGAAGCGCAACTTTGATTCAAAACACTTTTCGTATATGCTGGGAGCAGATAAAGGGAGACCGTTGAAAAGCGACAGTTAGACGTCTCTGGTGAAAAGGATCGGTGGCTTCAACATCCATTCACCCTGTTAGTCTCTTGACCGAGCGGATGGGTGGATGGTGTTTTACGGCCTATCAGCCTTTGTAGGCTATGTTAGACCATTAAGCACGAACATTACTAGAACAGCAGTTTAGAGTAGGCCTACATGCAAATAAAGTTACGGTGTCCCTAGTCATTCGCCTCTTACGAATCGCGTAGGGAGGCGCGGTGGAGCTATTTCGACCCATTCTGAAAACCCGAGTCACTTTTGCCGGTAGGCGAAATCTCTAGTTTACTAGAAGGATTTCGACCCCCAACCTACAGGGGGATAAACAGAGCGGGTGTAGTAAAAGCGTTCGAGTTTCAAAACTTTTTCCAACGCAACTTAGCAGTAGCGTCATATCAGTATCTCTCACGCCTGGTATGGTGTTACAGCCAATGGCAACAGCTCTACGAACAACTGGCTCCACAGATGACGAGCGTGCACATACAGCCTTTTTTTAATACAGGGAACAAATATAAGTAGTCTCTATGAGCTCATGGCTGAATGTGATACACAAATTCCGCGATTTCTCACCTTTGACGGTGTGTGTGTGTGTGTGTGTGTGTGTGTGTGTGTGTGTGTGTGTGTGTGTGTGTGTGTGTGTGTGTGTGTGTGTGTGTGTGTGTGTGTGTGTGTGTGTGTGTGTGTGTGAAAAGTGCCCCACTGTGGTTTCGGGGTAAGAACAGACCCACCGTGTCTTCTTAAGCGTTTTGTGAGAGGAGAATAACTACAGAATTCGTATTTGACTTACTCTTTTTCCAGCTAACTCTTTTTCATTTTTCGTGATCAACGGCCCTCAACAGCCTACTAAGGCTGAATGGCTGTTAAAATCCATTCATCCATCCATGTGAAAAGCGGTTTTTTTAATATTGCGATTTTCCACCAAATCAGGTGCTTATGCCAAGACTTCATCCCTCGTCATCAGGGTGAGAACACCAAGGCCACGTCAACTCCCCGTGGACAATGTGACCAAAGTTATGCATTTTGGGTCTTCATTAAACGACTATTTGTCATTACCATCAAGACTGGATGAACTTGATTGTATAAAACCGATCACGTTCGACCAATGTATTGATCATACACTCACGCACAAACACGCATGCGCGCGCACACACACAAAGAAGAGAAGAGAGAGAGAGAGAGAGAGAGAGAGAGAGAGAGAGATCATAGTGAGAGAGAAGAGAGAAGAGATCGAGGAGTGAGAGAGAGTGGAGAGAAGAGAGGAGTGAGAGAGAGTGGAGAGAAGAGAGGAGTGAGAGAGAGTGGAGAGAAGAGTGAGAGAGAGAGAGAGAGAGAGATAGAGAGAGAGAGAGATCATAGTGAGAGAGAAGAGAGAAGAGATCGAGGAGTGAGAGAGAGTGGAGAGAAGAGAGGAGTGAGAGAGAGTGGAGAGAAGAGAGGAGTGAGAGAGAGTGGAGAGAAGAGAGGAGTGAGAGAGAGTGGAGAGAAGAGAGAGACAGAGACAGAGAAAGAGCTAGAGACACAGAGAGAGGGAGAGAACGAACAAACGAACTTTATTTTAAGGGTAGTGAATTAGGCAGTAGTGCCTTTCTTACTGTAACAGGGTGGGAATATGATGTAGAAACTTGTCCAGACAACTGTAATTCAACGTGTTGTCTTCCACCTCTACTTCCATACATGTGTGCCTAGATGGTAACTGCAGAGATACGTGAGGAGGCGTGTTTCGCGCACTCTGTGGCTGCCGTAGAGATGTATGAGGTTCACGCAGCTCACACGTGGTTAAGCGCCAGCTAGCATCCAATCTGACCAGCCAGTATTTGCGTGTTTTGAGATCACACCAAAATTGAGGTTTATTCATTTAATATATCATGCACTGCTTAGAAGTTTCGTTTGCGCTCGCTCACGCCCGCGTGATGGCTATTTAAAGCCCCTGCCTTAACAGCGCCAACACATGGGCAGAGACCAGAGACGAGATGAGACGAGAAGGAGAGAGATAGACGAGACCAGAGACGCCGAAGAACGGCAGTCAGGATGGCAGAGCGAGAGGTCACGGGAAGGTCATTCCAGTGTATTGCCCTGAATTGCCTTGTTGCCATGAATAAAGACGGGATAAACTGACGCCAAGCCTTGCTTGTCTGCTGACCACTCCAGGAGTCAAGGGAGAGAGGCACACTGCCTCTACACGCCATGCCTGCCCGCCCAGCTCGACCACACACGCCCTCACGCTTACTGGCGTGAAAGGAACCCGGGGTCGGTCCTGCTGAAGGGGTAGAGAGAAGTCCAAACGTCTCTCTATAGCCCCACCCTGCGCCTAGGCCCCCACCAACCACAACCCCTCTCTACATTACATTCAGTAGGTACCGGCACTGCGCCGGAAAACTGGCTAACTGCATGCAATCAGCTGAAATTTTGACCACTTTCCCCAGCTTGTTACTCAACTTCTATTCATGTGATTGTGATGAGGAAACTTTCTAATAAAAGATCATTCTTTTCTCTTTTGAATGCATCTGTCCGTGTGTGTGGGGGTTTTGTCGCGATGCCGCTACAAGCGGTTAAAAAGAGTATACAATTGCGCTTGCCACGCGCTGTGGGCCGATTTTTCGCGTCAGTTCACACAGAGACGAAAAAGTACCCCTCTTTCGATCGCGTCTAGCCCTACCGCCGCTAATAGCAGCTTCCTATATTTGGTATCAGGATGTAGGTAAAAGCATCAAGAATCGAATTCCCGCCTAGTATCGATGATTCATCATACTATGGTGAAGTATGAAGCATTTTTCTGAGAAGCAGTGCTTTCTCAGTCAAATTTCACGCGTAAAAACAAACGGAAAACATGAAATCTTGGGTTCCAAACTATACCTAAATACCTTCTCTTTTCTCTCTAAAGAGGGCTAATTTATGCATGATGCGGCGATGGAGCTATGGCCAAACAAAAACATCGACCCAAGTTTCAAACACAGGAAATGGACGGCTCAAAATGGCTTCGTTGTTCCGGTACCGGTGCGCAAGAAGAAATCAACGAAATGTGTCATAAAAGAGGTAAGAATACTTAATTCTGACTACGCAAGTACCTTTATATATGTTTTAGATATTTGCTTTTATTAGTTATATGCTGCATTTTGCATTTTAGAAGCAAGATCGATTGTTTAAAAAGTTCAGTCGGTCAACCGGTTTTGGTCGTTTGAGTTGAATTTAGAGAGCGAGTCAGAGTGGCCAACAAAATGCTATAGTTTTACACAATATGCACCTCTGCTGTCGATTCAAAGGTTATTTCGTATTCTGTATACTATTTTTAAGAGTTGTAATTTTTTTCAGGGCCGGATGGTCCTTTTTAAGGCAAGACACTACTAGGAAGCATGAAATTTTTAGATATGTTTATTGAAATTTTTTTGTTTCATTGGCATGAAAGAACTCATAACAGTTAATCAAAACATCAAAGTTTGACAGTAATTAGAATTATGGGTAATCCAAAATGGCCGCCTAACATGCAAAAATATGCAAATTTCTGTATCTTTTTAAACTTCTATAACTTCTTAACTACTTGATATTTCTTGAAAATTCTTTTTGCATTAAAATTGTACACTCTTTATCTTTAAATGTACAGAAGATTATGTTTGTAATGCAAAAAGTAAAAAAATTGTACTTATTGCTTCCACATCAATATCCGAATTGCAGATAAAGTAGGTTCAACATCAAAGAAAAAAAATCATATCTGGCCAAATAATCAGTTTACAGCAAAAAGTGTCTGTATGTTCTTAAATTATTATACATGTAACATACCTGCAAAATTACAAGTCATCATCATCATCCTGTGATGAGTTTTAGTAATTAATTGATTTGAACTCTATGAAAAAAACACATTTTGAGAAAATGGCAAAAACAACTTTTAGTCATGCATAAGTCCTTCTAAAACTATCCATCATGGCTAAAACTTGTTTCATTTATTCATACATTCATCCAGCAGGACTACACATGCTAAAAAAATGAAACTGAACTTACAGTTTCCAGTTTTTAGTGTTTTTGTGCAGTGAGTACAAAAAAATGCAGGGATGGAAAAGTTCATGCTCAAGAGGAAAGGATCAGCCCTACTACTACACAGGAAATGCCAAGGTCAATAAAGGCAACTTCAGAGACACATGCTGTGAATGAGTCAACAACAAGTCAGTTTGCCATTCCAGCACCATAGGTTTCCCCTTCTTCTTCCTCCTGAAGCCTCCTCTTCTGATGCCTTGAGTTGAAGGCATGAAGCCACATACTGACATAGTGTAGGCGCTGTTGCTATGCCTGAACAGAGGCTGCCACATTAGCTTTCTTCATTCTTCTGGCATCACAGGCTCCACATTTCAAGCAAAGTTTTCTGGCTAAGCCATTGTCTTCATCGTATAGTATGCTGAAGGTGAGACCAGACCGAAAACAGTTCGGGCAAAGAACATCGTTCATTAGTTCACTCAGCTGATCTAAGTGCACGTTGACCCACTTATGATCGGTTTCAATCGGCTGCTTCGCTTCTGCCTGCATCATCTGTATCTTCCTCCTTGATGCCGATGTGTTTGAAGTTTCTTCCGGAATCGAGGCAGTTGAGATGGAGGGACGAGGAGGCAGCGATCGCAATGGCACTGTCAACGCAGGCGTTGACGAAGTAGAACTAGACTTTCGACCTTGACCGCGAAGTATTTTCGAGGTGCGTGCAGCCGAAAGCTGCTCTCTTCGCCCACTATTTTTCGGTCGCGGCATAATGTTGAGTTTATTCACTCATGGGCATTCTCTGATTGTTTGATTGAAGTCGAATTTATTCGATTTGGTGCAAAACATAAACTAACTGAGAGAATTAGCGTTGAAGCGGCAGCCATGTTTACGATGCATTGTGGGCCAGGGAATCCTCGCTTTGGAGTCTCTGATTGGTTGAAACAAGTGGAATTCCCTCTCTAAGCTCAATGATTGGCTAGTGAGTTTGCAAACAACCCTGTGTACGCTGTTTGAAATCATCAACTAAAAATAGACCACTATAGTTGGCGGAGTGATTTCCCTTGCTGTGCTCGATCGAAAAGACGAGCTTTCCAACGGTACCGGGCGTGAACCTCTTCGTAGAATAGATCGAAAGTTACAATTTTTCCAAAAGTCATAAAATACGATGCATCAATGACGTTTTTAACGTTTTTTACGAGGAGTGATGTTTTTAAAAGCCATTTTATTCAACTAATTATCGAATGACAGGTCGAAAAAAACACGTGGGAGCATTTGCAAGTGTTTGAACTACTCAAAACTGATGTTATCTCAAAAACGTCCAGATATGAAATTTTCCCAACTTTTCGACCCGTGTCTTGCC
>JAWQFJ010005292.1:5000-45000 GCA_034096865.1 Theodoxus fluviatilis
ACAGGGAGACACCACGGGGAAACACCACAGAGAGACACCATGGGGAGACATCACGGGAAGACACCATGGGGAGACACCATGGGGAGACACCACGAGGAGACATCACAGGAAGACATCACAGAGAGACACCACGGGGTGACATCACAGATATCACGTGGAGACACCACAGGGAGACACCACGGAGAGACACCACGGGGAGACACCACGGGGAGACATCACAGGGAGACATCACGGGGAGACACCACAGGGAGACACCACAGGGAGACACCACAGGGAGACACCACGGAGAGAAACCACAGGAAGACACCACAGGGAGACATCATGGAGAGACACCACATGGAGTCACCACAGGGAGACACCACAGGGAGACACCACGGGGAGACATCACAGGGAGACATCACGGGGAGACACCACAGGGAGACACCACAGGGAGACACCACAGGGAGACACCACGGAGAGACACCACATGGAGTCACTACAGGGAGTCACTACAGGGAGACACCACGGAGAGACACCACGGGGAGACACCACGGGGAGACATCACAGGGAGACATCACGGGAGACACCACAGGGAGACACCACAGGGAGACACCACAGGGAGACACCACAGGGAGACACCACAGGGAGACACCATGGAGAGACACTACAGGGAGTCACCATGGAGAGACACCACAGGGAGACACCACGGGGAGACATCACAGGGAGACATCACGGGGAGACACCACGGGGAGTCACTACAGGGAGACACCATGGAGAGACACTACAGGGAGTCACCATGGAGAGACACCACAGGGAGACACCACGGGGAGACATCACAGGGAGACATCACGGGGAGACACCACGGGGAGACATCACAGGGAGACATCACGGGGGGACACCACGGGGAGACACCACAGGGAGACACCACGGGGAGACATCACAGGGAGACATCACGGGGAGACACCACGGGGAGACACCACAGGGAGACACCATGGACAGACACCACAGGGAGACACCACAGGGAGACACCATGGAGAGACACCACAGGGAGTCACTACAGGGAGACACCATAGAGAGACACCACAGGGATTCACTACAGGGAGACACCATAGAGAGACACCACAGGGATTCACTACAGGGAGACACCATAGAGAGACACCACAGGGAGACACCACGGGGAGACACCACAGGGATTCACTACAGGGAGACACCATGGAGAGACACCACAGGGAGACACCACGGGGAGACATCACAGGGAGACATCACGGGGAGACACCACGGGGAGACACCACAGGGAGACACCATGGAGAGACACCACAGGGAGTCACTACAGGGAGACACCATAGAGATACACCACAGGGATTCACTACAGGGAGACACCATGGAGAGACACCACAGGGAGACACCACGGGGAGACATCACAGGGAGACATCACGGGAAGACACCACGGGGAGACACTACAGGGATTCACTACAGGGAGACACCATGGAGAGACACCACAGGGAGACACCACGGGGAGACACCACAGGGATTCACTACAGGGAGACACCATGGAGAGACACCACAGGGAGACACCACGGGGAGACATCACAGGGAGACATCACGGGGAGACACCACGGGGAGACACCACAGGGAGACACCATGGAGAGACACCACAGGGAGTCACTACAGGGAGACACCATAGAGATACACCACAGGGATTCACTACAGGGAGACACCATGGAGAGACACCGCAGGGATTCACTACAGGGAGACACCATGGAGAGACACCACAGGGAGACACCACGGGGAGACATCACAGGGAGACATCACGGGAAGACACCACGGGGAGACACTACAGGGAGTCACTACAGGGAGACACCATGGAGAGACACCACAGGGAGACACCACAGGGAGTCACTACAGGGAGACACCATGGAGAGACACCACAGGGAGTCACTACAGGGAGACACCATGGAGAGACACCACAGGGAGTCACTACAGGGAGACACCATAGAGATACACCACAGGGATTCACTACAGGGAGACACCATGGAGAGACACCGCAGGGATTCACTACAGGGAGACACCACGGAGAGACACCACAGGGAGACACCTGAGAGAGACACCACAGGGAGACACCATGGAGAGACACCACAGGGAGTCACTACAGGGAGACACCATGGAGAGACACCACAGGGAGTCACTACAGGGAGACACCATGGAGAGACACCACAGGGAGTCACTACAGGGAGTCACCATGGAGAGACACCACAGGGAGACACCACAGGGAGTCACTACAGGGAGACACCATGGAGAGACACCACAGGGAGACACCACAGGGAGACACCTGAGAGAGACACCACAGGGAGTCACCATGGAGAGACACCACAGGGAGTCACCACAGGGAGTCACTACAGGGAGACACCATAGAGAGACACCACAGGGAGTCACAACAGGGAGACACCATAGAGAGACACCACAGGGAGTCAGCGGCGACAAACATTGGTGGGGTGGGGCAGGAGCAGCACCTGAAGCAGGAAGAGAAGGAGGATCCTGGAGCTGGAAGAGATGAGCAATAAGAGCAGGTGGAGCAGACGCCAAGGTGCAGGAGCAGGAACAGAAGAAGCAGAAGCTGGGACAGGAGAAGCCGGAGGAGCAGAAGCAGGAGGAAGTGGATGAGTGGGAGGGAGAGAAAAGGAGGAGGCAGAAAATGAATGTCAGAGAGGCAGGTCATACTCCAAAAAATTAGGACACACTCCCATCCTACGGAGATTTCTTGAGTAATCATCTGTGTAATGTACGCATCATCGCACCCCATTCATACATTTGCTCTGGCGATCTTTTCAAAACACAAGAGCCTCTCTTTGCTAAAAATTGCGGGCCTCTGTAAACAGAGGCACCGTAAATGAGGAAATCTTGTGTCGCCTCAGCGTCCGTCTCCGCCGTGTGTGGAGCAAACAGTGGCAGGGCCGGATCTAGGGGGGGTGCTGGGGGTGCTCGAGCACCCCCCCCCCAAAAAAAAAAAAAAAAAAAAAACCTCCGTGGCAGCCGGGAGTTGGGGGAAGGGGGGAGGGGGGGGGGGGGGGTTGCTCAAATATGTTGATCTACTTCCCACCTCATCAAAATTTTCCGGGGGGGCATGCCCCCGGACCCCCCTAGAGGGGCGTGCCTGCTTCGCAGGCACGCACTCGTGGCTTCGCCACTTCGATGAGAAGACCCTAAAACAATTTTAAGCACCCCCCCTCAAAAAACTTTGATCCGGCCCTGAGTGGCCTTCAGGTACAGCGCCTTCCGCTCAGGTTCTCACGCATGTGTCTGTGACTTCAAAGGACCGTAAAAATGCCGGGGGAATCTCCCCAACTTTCCAAATGAGGACCTCTGTGACGTAATCAGGAGCAGAGGTCAGGGTCGAGGATGGCCCTTGTGAGTCACTCTCATGTCTCGTCATCGCTGTCTCACTTTTACTCCGTCTCGCCAAAACCGCGTAGATCGTGAATGTTATCTCTCTTGCGTGGCTATGCATGATAATGTAGGTTTGGTCGTTGCTCATGACACTTCAATGCACATGACAACGCCTCTTTCTTGTCAATATTTCTGCATGAAGTGCGCTGGATTTTACGCTAGCAGCGTCCGTCACCTTAGTTCAGATGTTCACGAGATCTTAGTATCCATGTTGAAAAATAACGTCAGCAGAATATACTCGTTCTTTTCAAAAGCGATAGTATTTTCGACTCCTCCCCCCCCCCCTCCCCCTCCTCCCCCCCCCCCCCCCTCCCTCCTTGCATTATGTGAGCCCCAAACGGGAATAGCCAAACTCGGAAACCTTGTCCAGTGGAGCACAAAGCATGATATCACCGGATCCGAAACGAAAATAGTCAACAAGGATATGCTCAGACGAACATCGACAAAAGAATTGGAAACATATATTTTTGACTTATTAGAAGTTCAGTTGATGTTAGTCTGAGCGTGGGCGGATATTTGCCGAGATCGTAACATGGGTAAATGCTACTCTGGACCGTTTTAGCTGATGTTACACGGAAAAAGTTTCATGCTGCAGCAAGTTGAAGACTGGGGTTTTTCCTTCTTTCACTGTAGATTTTGTCTGGGTCAACACGGTGTGCTTTAGCTGCAAGATATTAGAAGAGGACATGTCCACTCTTCTCTCTTCCCATCTGCCTTCGTGATTACACCTCACAACTCACACGGTAGCTCAACCATCCACTAAGTTACCTAAGCATTCCCTCATGATTTATAACTGTTGATTGGCGTTCATTCATTCGTTCATTTTGCTGATTCGTTTATTTGTTCGTTCGACCTATCAATTAGTCACCCTGTTAGTTGGTCAGCGAGTCAGTCATTCAGTCAGTAGGTCAATAGACTAGTCGATCGGTCAGTCACTTGGTCCATCAGTCCCTTAATCCGGTCAGCTGGTTAGTTAGTCCGTTGGCTACTCAACCGGTCGATCATTTTGGTCGATCTCTTGGTGAGTCAGATGATTAGGCAGGCACATCTTACACCACCACCGCCATGTCGTCTCTGTAGTCATTGTTCTTCGTCGTCGCCTTCTTCGTCGTCCTGCAACTGCTGCTGTTACAGCGACAGCAATAACAAAAACAACCAACCCCACCACCACCACCACCACCACAACAACAACATCAACTACTACTACTACTACTACTACTACTACTACTACTACTACTACTACTACTACTACTACTACTACTACTACTACTACTACTACTACTACTACTACGACTACTACTACTACTACTACTACTACTGCTGCTGCTGCTGCTGCTGCTGCTGCTGTTGCTGCTCCTGCTGCTGCTACTACTACCACTACTACTTCTAACACTATTACTACTACTACCATCACCAACACTACTTCTACTGCTGCTGTTGATGCTGATGCTGCTACTACTACTTCAATTACTACTATAACACAACAATTACTTCTACTACCACAACAATTACTTCTGCTACCACTACTGTTCCTCCTACCACTACTGTTCCTCCTACCACTACTGTTCCTCCTACCACTACTGTTCCTTCTACCACTACTGTTCCTCCTACCACGACTGTTCCTCCTACCACTACTGTTCCTCCTACCACTACGGTTCCTTCTACCACTACTGTTCCTTCTACCACTACTGTTCCTCCTACCACTACTGTTCCTCCTACCACTACTGTTCCTCCTACCACTACGGTTCCTTCTACCACTACTGTTCCTTCTACCACTACGGTTCCTCCTACCACTACTGTTCCTCCTACCACTACTGTTCCTCCTACCACGACTGTTCCTCCTACCACTACTGTTCCTCCTACCACGACTATTCCTTCTACCACTACTGTTCCTCCTACCACCACTGTTCCTCCTACCACTACTGTTCCTCCTACCATTACTGTTCCTCCTCCTCCTCCTCCTCCTCCTCCTCCTCCTCCTCCTCCTCCTCCTCCTCCTCCTCCTCCTCCTCCTCCTCCTCCTTCCCTCCTCCTTTCCTCCTCCTCCTCCTCCTCCTCCTCCTCCTCTCCTCCTCCCTCTCCTCCTTCTTTCCTCCTCCTCCTTCCTCCTCCTCCTCCTCCTCTTATTCCGTCCTCCTCCTCCTCCTCCTCCTCCTCCTCCTCCTCCTCCTCCTCCTCCTCCTCCTTCCCTCCTCCTTCTCCTCTCCTCCTTCTTTCCTTTCCTCCTCCTCCTCCTCCTCCTCCTCCTCCTCCTCCTCCTCCTCCTCCGCCTCCTCCTCCGCCTCCTTCTTCTTCTCCTCTTCCTTCTTCTTCTCCTTCTCCTCCTGCTGCTACTACTTCTACTACTACTACTTCTACTACTACTACTTCTACTACTACTACTTCTACTACTACTACTTCTACTACTACTACTTCTACTACTACTACTTCTACTACTACTACTACTACTACTACTACTACTACTACTACTACTACTACTACTACTACTACTACTACTACTACTACTACTACTACTACTACACCTACTATTTCTAGTACTACTACTATTTCTACTACTACTACTACCACTACTCCCACTTCTACTACTACTTCTATTATCAGTACTATTATTACTACTATTTTTACTACTACTCTTGCTATCACTACTACTACCACTACTACTACTACTACTACTACTACTACTACTACTACTACTACTACTACTACTACTACCGCTATTACTACATTTATTATCAGTACTATTACTACTACTACATTTACTACTACTACTACTACTACTACTACTACTACATATACTCCTGCTTTCACTATCACTACTACTACTACCAGCACCACCACCACCACCACCACCACCACCACCACCACCACCACCATCACCACCACCACCACTACTACTACTACTACTACAACTACTACTACTACTGCTACAACTACTACTGTTATCATACTACTACTACTACTACTACTACTACTACTACTACTACTACTACAGTAGTCGCCGCTTATAAAACACGCGGTTAATAAAAACAGCCGTTTTTTAAAAACAGTGTGTCCGGTCCGGATTTACATCGTTACTGATGGACATGTTCAACACGCAAACGGTTAATAAAAACGCCGCTTATTAAAAACACTATTGTTCGGTCCCAATGTGTTTTTAATAAGCGGTGACTACTGTACTACTACTACTACTACTACTACTACTCCTGCTACTACTACTACTACTGTTATCAGTACTATAACTACTACTACTACTGCTTCTACTACTACTACTACTACTACTACTACTACTACTACTACTACTACCACTACCACTACTACTACTACTCCTGCCACTACTCCTGCTATTACTACTCATTCTGTAAACCCGAGTCAGTAGTATTGACTCTGGCACAGTTCGCAATGAATGCGCAATAGGCTTGACCCTTGGCATTACAACCTTGCGCCAAAAATAGTTCGTTCTGATACTATTTTTCTCTCCACTTTTTACAGAAATCATTCAGATGTAAAAACTTGTTTCCATTTCAACACAAACATTTTATTGTATCGAATAAACGCTTGTTTGTTGTCTCAACAAGAGTAAGTTAAGAGTTTTGTGCGAAATAGTCCTAGATCTACTTTAACGGCGTATGTCAGGGAGCACATCGGCTATCCCACAAGCCTCTCGTGTGACCTCCGCTTGCATAAATTGGCTGAAAACCTTCCATCACGTGATGTGAACTGTGCTAGAGATACTTTTGCCGGTAGGCGAAATCTCTAGTTTACTAGAATGATTACTACTACTACTACTATTACTACTACTACTACTACTACTACTACTACTACTACTACTACTACTACTTCTACTACTATTATCAGTACTATTACTACCACCACAACTACTACTTAGGAACACGAGAGGAGCTATCACTACGTTGCAAAAACTGCAGACACCCCATGGACACATCATTCACCTGTCTGCCGTCCCCACAGTTTTCCCGACCTTCACCTGTTCTTCTGGTGACCAGATGAGTGACCTGTCCTCGAGGGAAGGAGCGGGGACGGACACACATGTGTGGGCGACAAATCAAAGGAACCCCACGTTGAAATGTCAGGAAGTGAGAGGTCGTTGCCATGCGCAACAGGTGTAGTGAGGTCGACAGGATTCATGCCCACCCTCTCTCACCTCCCCCCCCCCCCTCCCCCCACCAACCCCCCCCCCCCCCCCTGCCTCCTTTTCATTGTCGTCTGCGCATGTCCGAGGCACGAGAGAGCGCGAAGCAGTGGCAGGCTGGTTCGTCAGCCCATCCCAGTCAAGTTTTCGTGGTCTTCACTGCTGCCTGGTTGTTTGACTTGCCTTGTTTTGTCCCATCCTTCCCTCTCACCCTGCCTTGTTTCACCCATCATTATTTCTTCACAGGGATTCTTGGCGCGTTCCCACGACGCTGATTTTTCTGGAGAGTTGCCAAGGTGCCACGTGCAGAGAGGCACGTGAAAGTTTTGGGGAAAAATTGCTGCCTTTTATCTTGCGGATGTAAGAATGCTAAATTTTAGCCGATTGCCCGTGTTTCTTCTCCCCTCGAATCTATCTGACCCATACACCAACCAGTCTCTGCCTCTGCCTCACCCTCATTTGTGTTTAGAACTTTCATGTTTTTGCGTCTCACGGTAGCATTTCAGCTTGCCGAAATGCGGAGTGGGTGTCATGCATGATGGAGTGCTGTGGAGGGTTCAGAACATTTTTCTTGCAAATGGTGAACCCGGAAGTAGACTGCCAACGACCAGCATGGAGTTGCCGGATACTGCCATTCGAGGTTGGATGTGATGGGTTTGTCGCAGGCTCGGTGGTAAGATTTTTTAGAGGACTCGAGGCTGGGTCTCCAGAGGTGGCTAGAGAGGCAAGGAAGCTCTAGGTTTGACAGAGACTGAATCCCTGTGGGTCTGGCGAGATGCCGCCAGGCTTGAATGGCTCATTGCAGTCCCGATGCCACCTGGTGGCCAAGCTGGCTGCTGGGGCCGTCCCTGGCTGAGCTACTGGAGCAGGCCCCGAAAGCCCAGCAGTCAGGGGCTCCAGCTGATTAAGAGGACATCGAGTGGCCTAGGCTGTGTGGTTGTCCTCTAAACCATGATTTCCAAAAGCTCACCCGGGCCAGTTTTTGGTCCTTTTGCTGTGACTGTGTCATGTCATCTATATAGGTAGGTTAAATTAGTCACGCTAACTTGCATGCAAGAAGTTGTCCCAACTTTAAATACGTCTGTTAATTAGCATTCAATCGGCATGTCATCCCGTCCTTCAATCTGTTACTTTGTCAGTCATTCTTTTTACAAAAAGATGTGGAATCACTTACTATAGCACGCTCGCCCTCCCACACATTGAACAACGTTCATGATACTCTCGTTTCGTTTTCGTTTTCTTCCATCCATTTAACTTACACAGAAAAAAAAAGAAGGAAAAACCTTTTTTGACCAGGATAATCGATACTTAACTTGTCATTTCCTCGGCCTACGAAGGCTGATAGGCCGTAAGACCTCGTCGATTCATTCGGTTATTCAAAAAGCAAACAGAATAAGATTCGTGGTGGCAGGAGGATCAATGATACATAGCGCTGTTTCGAATTCCGCATGCCATAGCTCCGAGACAAACAGTCCACAAGGACGACAGTAAAACTGCGTCGACAGTGAAGCACTGAGGCGGAAACGAATTGAAGGCCAACGAGGGGGGTGGGGTGGAGTGGGGGAGAGGAATGGAGAGGGTGGAGAAAACAAGTATGGAAACAGTGAGACTAGGGTGGAGGTGGAAATTTTGGGGTGGTAACATAAAATCAGTGGCAGAAGTAGAGATTAAAGCGATAGAGGGAGGTGGACATTGGTAAATTGTAGGCAATCGGCAGCGGAAAGGAATGGAAGAGCCGGTAGCAGAGGAAGAGGCATAAGGACAACAATGGAGGCAGAAGAGAAAGAAAATAGAAGTATTCTCAGAGGTAGAATGAATATTATCAGAGGCAGATGAGGGCAGAGGTAAAAGTAGATAAAGACAGCGGTAGAGAGAGAGAGAGAGAGAGAGAGAGAGAGAGAGAGAGAGAGAGAGAGAGAGAGAGAGAGAGAGAGAGAGAGAGAGAGAGGGACAGTGGCAGAGGATGATCGATATTGTCAGAAGTAGAGGAAGACAGTGCTTGAGACAAGTGAACAGTGGTAGAGGTAGAGGGACAGTTAGAGAGGTGAGGACACGCAGGTAAAGGTGGAGAACACCAGCGTCAGTGGAGGGGAAAGTGGCAGAACTGGAGGAACCGTCGTAGAACTGGAAGGGCTCCGGTAGGGGTGCAAGAGACAGTGGCACAGGTAGGGAAGACAGAGATGGGGTATTCAAGGACAGCACAGGAAAGCTGTGTGGGAGGAATGTTGGGATAGATGGACAGGTACTTGCTTCGGTGCAGGAGGGGAAGGGGAACGGCAGCTCCCGCGGGGAAGACGGATAGACGCGACAACGGTGTGCAGGGCAGAAAACTGTTGCCACGCTGAGTCAGGCAGCGCGTAACATGTAGACGCACGTCACAGGACCACAAAAAACGCACTCCCCCTGCCCTGGCCTGCATGGCTCATCCT
The DNA here is from genome assembly GCA_034096865.1 of Theodoxus fluviatilis. Lineage (NCBI taxonomy): Eukaryota > Metazoa > Mollusca > Gastropoda > Cycloneritida > Neritidae > Theodoxus > Theodoxus fluviatilis. The sequence continues at coordinate 15,003 of JAWQFJ010005292.1, forward strand.
GACGCTGTCAGACATCTGGTCGTCAAGCTGGACTTGCTGGTTGCTAGGGAGCTGACTAACTCTCACGTGGGGGTTTTGGTACAAAGGTTCCTTGTGACGCCCCCTCCCCTCGACCTGCTCCTCAGGTCGGTTCTTCACCCTCCCACGTGACGTGATGATGCTCCTTCTCTCAGACAAACGAGGTCAGCAGTACACGTCACTGCTTCTGGCGCGTCGAGAAAGCTGTCCAGGGGAAAATGTTAATGTCGTTGAAATCTTTGCCGTTCCAGAACATTTTTGTAAATTACTTAAACTTGTTTTAGGTTTATCAAAGTAATTTTCTCAAAATGTAGGATTTTTCTCAATGGCATACTCAAGGGAAGTTGAGAAAGTTACACATTATGCACAGGTTTTTGCTCTAGACAAAAGAAAAGAAAGACAGAAAAGAGGTTTATGCCAGGTGATACACCTCTTTGAGAACCGAAAGTGAATACTCCGCAAATCGGAAGATAAGAAAGACTGAGCTACAATGCCAGAAGAGGATGAAATCTTGTTTTGTGTGCGTGTGGTGTGTGTGTGTGTGTGTGTGTGTGTGTGTGTGTGTGTGTGTGTATGCGTGTGTATGTGTGTATGTATGTGTGTGTATGTGTATGTGTATGCGCGCGCTCGCGTGAGCGTGAGCGAGAGAGAGAGAGAGAGAGAGAGAGAGAGAGAGAGAGAGAGAGAGAGAGAGAGAGAGAGAGAGAGAGAGAGACAACTTGGGGTATGTATTTTGCAAGGTCTCATGGGCGTGTCATGAAAAGTTTTTTTTCTTCTCATACTTCCGCTTGTGTTGTCTTACAGCAATGCATCAGTCTAATTGCATAGTTTCCTGGAGAATGCAGGCGATTCACTGTACTTCCTCCTTTGAGCCTGGTTTCAAACATGTTTTGCCTGACAGTCATTTGACATACGTTCCCCGTGGCGCATCTCACAGCGGGGCCTCGTACCTTTCGCCTCACTCACTTTATAACTCCTGTGCTTGTGCTTCTATTGAGTTTCGTGATCAAGACCTTGAACAAACAAGCCCCTTAGGTATTGTGGCCGAAATACCATGATTTCACAGCTCTTTCTCTTATGCAGCTTAGCAGCATTAACACACTCGTCGTTTGTGATTATTTCACATACGTGTAGGTCAGAACAAGTGTTTCCCTCTCGAGGCTCCAACCAAAACAAAGAAGTGTCACAAGGAGGCGGGGGGGGGGGGGGGGGGGGCGGGGGGGGGGGGGGGGGGGGGGGAGGGGGGGGGGGGGGAGAATGAGGGGTTTAAGGAAGTCATAAGGGCCTCTGAGTACTATTTAAACCAGTTGAGTCTGCAGGTCCGTTACAGTATTTTGAGGCAGAAAGGATGAATCGATTACTCTTATGACTCGTAGTACAATGCAAGACAGATACAGATACAGATATACTTTATTATCCATAATTGGAAATTATTTTGGCAATGATCAGCTCTTACAAAGAACAAAAATCATACATACATAAAAGTGAAGACAACTCTCCTCCCTCCCTCGCCCACCTCCCCCTCCTCTTCCTGACTCTACAACACCCAGACCGTCCGCACTCAGCCTCCAACCCACCCCGACCCTCCTCCCCGTAGTCCCGCCACTACTTCCCCTCCCGCAACCCCCACATAAAAAGGAGACATGCACTCCACTATCATCGTGCCTGGAGACGGTCGTGAATCCCGCTCAGAGAACACAGGTATTTAAATATCGGATCGACAGGGGAAGAAACGAATCTCTCAGTCTCGATGTTCTGGCTTTAATGGAAAGGTACCGAACACAAGATTGTGCGCGGATGTAGTGCGCTTTCAGTGGATGAGTTGGATCTGCTAGCACCGATAGAGCCTTCACTGAAACAGCATCAGCGCCCAGTTCTTCGATCTCCCGTGATTGTTTTCCTATCACTCTTCCTGCGCTTTTGATGATTTTGTTGATTTTTCCCTGTCTTTTACTGACAAGTTTCTGATGATACAAGCTATGCAACAAGTGAGGGTGGACTGTATCAAAGACTGATAGAAAAGTTCGAGAATTATTTTGTCCACTCGAAACTGCTTAAGTTTCCTGAGGAATACAGTCTCTGTGTTGCTTTCTTTTGGACTGCCTGTGTGTTCTCTGTCCACTTGAGACAGCTGTTAGGGGATGAAATGGCACGCAACATTAAGGATGAAGAGTCGGATTTTCCCGGGATGATAGTGTCATACACTTTGCACTGCAAGGCAACCTAATAATTATGCTGTAGAATTTAGCTACATGAAGGGGACGTGGCAGCAATGGATACTTGTATTTCTTTCGACGGTGACGCTGGATTCTCTCTAGACTTTGGCGGAGGGTTTGGAAAGGCTACGTAGACGCCAGTATCATACAACGAACAAGTAGTTTTTTTTGCCTCAGTCATTAGGTGGAGTGACCTCAGGGCTCGTAAGTATGGGCATTGTGACATATAATATAGTGCTATGTTCAGGTAGGTTGACGTTTATTATCCGGTCTATAGACGCATGAGTTTTAAAAAGTTACTCCAAGTTACCATATTACATCTTGCATTATTCAAAGTTATCATGTTACATCTAGCGTACTGGAATGCACCGTGACAAATTGCAATACAGCTGTGTTTTAGATCGACACTGTGACACCACATTAGGAGCGTTTTGTTAAATTCTGCCACACTCTCGCGCTGACCAGGGCCCGTATTCACAACGGCGATTTATCGGCGATTTATTTTAACTCCGATTTATCTCTAAACTGAGACGATTCCAACTGCCTGTTCCGCTCTCCCTTGGCTGGAAACCAGTATATATAGCAAAGCGCAACCTAGAATCCTCTGACGAGCGTATCTTATCTAACCGATCAAGATAACGCGGGGCTAGGGGATAAATCGAGTGTTAAAAAGATAAATCGCCGTTGTGAATACGGGCCCAGGGGGTGAAAAAAACACACTGGCCAGGTTACAACCCAGACTTACTATAATCTGAAAAAGGGACACTCTGGAACGGTGACTAAAAAAACAAAACCACACAAGCTGCAAAGTATGCATATTCATGAGATACTTCATCTGCATTGGCAAGACATCGCCCGAATACCCCTTAGCGATTGCATGGATTCCAAACCACACAGGCATAACTGTACTATGATGCTGAGGTGTTCTGCGAAGAAACAATCCGAAACGGCCTTTTTTTGCGCGGGACTAGAGGTGCGTTTCCTTTCGAAAGGTTTAAAAGAAAATGTTCGGAGATGAGCGCTCACGGTGAGCGCTCACGGTGAGCGCTCTCGAAGCCCAACAGCTTTTCTCCGTCATGAACCTGCCGCGAGCTGTGTATAAGGCGTGCGCCCTGGGACGCTCCGCCACGATGAGTCTTATATAGAGGTAACGGAAAGTAGGTCAGAGCGCCTCTACTTCTGCCCACGCAGGCGCTCGTCGCGAGAGGTCATATCTGAACACATTCTGAACACAGAGATAGTATATATATATATATATATATATATATATATATATATATATATATATATATTGACTATAGTCTCAGCCACGCTGAATGCTCTGAACATTGTTCACACCTTTCGAAACGAAACGCGCCTTTGGTCCCGATAGTGAAGCTTTCGGATTGCCTCTGCAAAACCTACCTCCGGTCACGTACATATGCAACGACTTGTTTGTTCAAAAAGAACCTCACAACCGTGTATGCAAAAATGAAGGTGACTGCGCGACAATCTGACACATTCGGAGAAAGAAAAAGACATAGATAGGTATGCCTAACTCGGATCTCTCAGTCCCTGCAAACTTGAGTTGTGTGTGAAGCTGCTCGGATTAAAAAAACTCGAAAAGTGTTGTCCTGGATGAACGTTTTGAAATGCGTAATCCAACATACCAAAATATGACGTCAATGTGTGCAAATGTGATGTTATCAGATATGACTCGTAACTTTGTAGTTCTCTGCATATGCCGTTGGCACTTTTCACAAGAGATTTTCTTTGAGGTCCCTCGGGGTTTTCCTCGATTTCCCTCCTGATAACGATTTTAATTCAAGCCACCTCCACCTGAGCTCTCGCACCTTGGAAAATGTTTGGCATCGAGCCCAAATCCCATCCAGGTTTTTCTGTGTGAATCGCCTTCAGCAAAGAGCTCTCTTGCTCCGTGGCCCTGGCTTAATGCTCCTATTGCCCGCAGGAGATCAGTAGTGGCGACACCTAGCTGTCTTTGCATCCTGCTGTTTCAGAGGCCACAACCCCCTTGGGGCAATGAGGGCGATCTGACAATGGCGACTAAGGCCATTGTAGGGCTTTAATGGCACCCATTGTCACGAGAGCAAGTAGTTCTCCGTCTTATGCTTGAAGACTGGTCTTGTTGAAACGATTGCAGACAAGCGTTGTATGCACACCACCTCGAGGCAGGTGCTCTCTCATGTGCTTGAATCATTGTCTTCGTGCTTTTGAAGATATTTAGCACTTTCCCGCCAATGTATTTGTAATATGTCCCACAGGTTGGGCTCTATGTATTTTTGCCCCCCAATTTTTTAAATCCCAGTTCATGTGAAAATGAAATGTGGAAAGGTCTGTGCGATTTCACTGAACCGGAGGTGGAGTCATAACACGTGCCACAGGACATTTTTCCTCACTACTGTTATAGAACCGATTTCCAAAGAACTCACAATAAAGTTCTGGTGTTGATTGATTACTTTCTCTTCCAAGTGGAAGTTGACGGAGATTTTGGGGAAGCAATGAATTGCGCCTGGTTGGCATTGAATGCCAAACTTTCCATGCACGGCGCGAGGCCAATAGGGGGTAATCTCCATAAGGTGTCGTGTTGCATGCCCCGGAGGAAATGCGTTCTAATGTCTTACTTTTATTTTCCTGTTTGCTTTTGGTGTGCGATTAGTTGCCGTGCATATAATATAATACGCAAATTTCATATTTTGAATTGGTTTTCCTTTTCTTTTCATTATTAGGTGCCGCTTAATACAAGCGCGTATGCCTACCTCGTGACTTGTCTACATATTATACGTACCCAGCGACAAACATTTCAAGCGATCGCAATACGGAAATGAAATTCTAATTACCGGTAGGATAAAACTTCCTTGTTGAATCTGATGGGGTACAATACGTTGAAACCCTTTAACTTTCTCGTCTGAAAAGTAATAATGTAAACGTGCATAATTTGACCCCCAAAAGTTCAAATGGCTATCTTTCTTTTCGTATCTGACGCAATAATGTTTTCGCGTCGGTCTCTCTGACCCCCCTGAAGGTTAGGGGTAAGAAAAGATGCACCGCGGGTCCATGCGCGATGAGTAAAATCCCAGTAACTTAAGAAATGGAGACTTGACTTGATTCTATTCTAACCAATACTAGTGTTTTTGTAGTCATTGGCCGTATATCGCTTCCAAAGGCTGATAGACTCTAAAACTTCATTCATTCATTCATTCATTCATTCATATATATCTCTCAAAAACTGGATCATTCTCCTCATATTAACTGCTTATTGATCAGAAAAGTCAATCACCATGCACTAAACTACACAATCATTTGAATGTGTCTGGAATTGGGATGGATGTGAACGTCTGGCATTGTGACTTCGCAAGTTACGACCACTGAATACAATGGCTCTTGCCCTCATGAGATTTTCGTCCGGCAAAACTGAATAAAGACCACACATGCCTCCGCATTCAACCGTGTGCGTAGCAGATACAAAAATTACTGGTCGTAAAATATCGACTTTAAACATCAACGACTGTCTATAATAAATCTATGTGAATGAAATTTGAATTAAAAGCAGCAGCATCTTGGAACACAAGGTGCTGTATCTCACGACTGGCAGTAATATATCCATGCACATGAAAAAATGATCGGTCGATTTTGGATTTAATAAGTGGTGGGTTATTTAACTATGGGCTAGACAAGCATCGTATCAAATGATATGGATGTTCAAAATGCAAACTCTCTGGAATACTCCAAATATTCATTTTAAAACAGAAACCTATTTGTCACCATAGCAAGGAAATTCTGCGTCACACTGACTTTCGTTTTATGAATCCCAGGTAGAAGATTATTGCTTTCGTGGTGGCAGGCAAATCCCAAGTCTTTCTGGCCTCCTTGCTTGACTGATCAACCCAGATTTATTGAACACCTGTAAGACATTGCGTCCTGGTTCGATCCGTTCAAGGGTGTTGCTATTTCATTCCCTTCTATGCGCGAAATCCGCATTCGATTGCTGTGACTAGAAAACAGGGGGATCTGAGCAGTAGAGAACTACGATAGGAAATGAAACGAAGATCTTTACTACATGTCTGTTCGTGATGATCCTTTTGTGCGTTCATTTGTCGCAGGCTGTGTGAAACTTGGGGAATAAATGCTGAATGCCAGATGGGTGCCCAACAGACACGGGTGTGTGGTCAGAGAGATGCTGAAGATGTGACGGCGTTGTTGAGCTGAAAAGAAGTTACAATTGGCTAGTGGAATCTTTAAAAAAAATTTAAATAGCAAAAAGGGAGGTGACTGTGATAATTTCCGGTGCGGTTTTTTGCACGGTCGCGTTTCTTGCACGTTACAATCACTACACTACAGACTTATACGAGTTTCACTGCCTAGTCCCTGTTTCTGATCTGTTGAAAATCCTTCCTTTTTGTCCACCTCTACATTTTACATCTTTCGACGGCAGTACGTAAATGCAAACAATCTCCTTTCACTCCAGCATTTTCTTTTCAGAATAACGAAAATGCTGCCGACACCCCCGTCTTTAGATGCAGATGGAGATACAGATGCAACAGAAATAAAGTGTCTAGTATTTACATGTATCTTAAATAAAGTATCTAGTATTTACTTATATCTCAAATAGTCTAGTATTTTATACGAATCTTGAATAAAGTATCTAGTGTTTACATGTATCTTAGATAAAGTGTCTACTGTTTACATGTATCTTAGATAAAGTATCTAGTGTTTACACGTATCTTTGATAAAGTGTCTACTGTTTACATGTATCTTTGATAAAGTGTCTAGTGTTTACATGTGTCTAAAAGCTGCCAGGTGGAAACCGTCTCATCTAACTCCTGTGAGGGTAGACTTAGGTTTTGAGATGAAAGGGGGCCCTCTACCACCTCACCTACATATTTTACTTTAGGTACTTTCACTTTGCATTGCCTACAGCGCTTGGCAACCAAAGTCCATAGCTCTTGCCCACTAGACATATACGAGTATGACATGTGTTTGCTGAAGTGACCTTGGCACTGCAACTTGAGGATGAAGACGACGACGTGGACGACGACGACGACAACAACAACAATACAATTTTAATTCAACCTTTTCATTTAATGCAGCAATCTTATCAACCCGAGAATAACAAAGAAAGCAAGAAAGACAGACAGACAGACAGACAGACAGACAGACAGACAGACAGACAGACAGACAGACAGACAGACAGACAGACAGACAGACAGACAGACAGACAGACAGACAGACAGACAGACAGAAAGAAAGAAAGGTACAAAGAAAGATACAAAGAAAGATAGAAAGAAAGAGAGAAAGAGAGAGGGAAAGGCAGACAGACAGACAGACAGACACACACACACACACACACACACACACACACACACACACACACACACACACACACACACAGACACACAGACAGACACACAGGCAGACACACAGACAGACTCACAGACAGACACAGAGGCAGACACACAGACACACAGACAGACACACAGACAGAAAGAGGTAAAGAGAGAGAAAAAAAACGAAAGAAAGAAAGAAACAAACAAACCAACAAAGAAATAGAAATAAAGAAAGAAAAAAAGAAAGAAAGAAATTCTCTAGAGGAGACATCAAGCTCCAAAGGAAAATGAACAAATAAAAGTGTTCTTGTGGATGGGAAAACGCTCGCTTTCGAATGACACGCGTAGGAGTGGTTCAACTCAGCAGCGCGTCGTCATCAGCTCACAACGCCACGCCGAAAGGGTTTTCCATGCAGTGCACGCGTCTGGTGGGAAGTTCCTGGGAAGATCGCCGCTGTGCTTAAAATGGCGTTCCCGTGGCGCCGTGAATCCCACAGTCAACTGCAGTCAGAATGCCCTTGCAGCTGGGGTTGCAGACCAGCCTGTGTGCATGCTAATGTCTGCCTAGTCTCACTGAGTTCTGCTACCCTATATTTTCCCATGACTCAGTGTGAAGCGTGTGTGTAGGTGTATGTGTGTGTGTGTGTGTGAGTTTGTGTGTGTGTGTGTTTGTATGTATGTGTGTGTGTGTGTGTGTGTGTGTGTGTGTGTGTGTGTGTGTGTGTGTGAAAGAGAGAGAGAGAGAGAGAGAGAGAGAGAGAGAGAGAGAGAGAGAAGAGAGAGAGAGAGGGAGAGAGAAAGAGAGAGAGAAGGGGAAGAGAGAGAGAGAGAGAGAGAGAGAGAGAGAGAGAGAGAGAGAACGTCTCTTTCTGTGTGTGTCTTTCTGTGTATATGTGTGTGTATGTGTGTGTGTGTGCGTGTGTGTGTGTGCGCTAGCGTGCGCGCGCGCTCGTGCATATATATTTGTGTGCGTTTATGCGTGTGTGATTGAGCTTGCAGTTATATTGCAGGTGTATGCATGTGAGTGTGAGTGTGTGTGTGTGTGTGTGTGTGTGTGTGTGTGTGTGTGTGTGTGTGTGTGTGTGTGTGTGTGTGTGTGTGTGTGTGTGTGTGTGTGTGTGTGTGTGTGTGTGTGTGTGTGTGTGTGTGTGTGTGTGTGTGTGTGAGTGTGTTTGTTCTGAGCTTGCGTGAGTGAGGGTGATTAGAGTCAAATGCAGTCAGAATTGCCATGCAGGTGAGGTTGCAGGCAAGACAGCGATCATATTTTCTGCATGTCTTGTCTGAGTGAGCGTCGCACCCGTGTCATTTCCCACTGGCACGTCGGCAAAGAGCTGGAGTTGTCACGACTCGCAGCGAAGCGTGTGGAAATGTGTGTTTGTGTGTGTGTGTGTGTGTGTGTGTGTGTGTGTGTGTATGTGATTGTGTGTGCATGTGTGTGTGCGTGTGTGTGCGTGTGTGTGTGAGCGCGTGTGTGTGTGCATGTACGTATGTGTAGTGTGTTGTGTGTAAACGACTAGGTCTAAATAAACGCAACACCCAGACCCGCTGAAACCTCATATTTTGTGCTGTGTTGTGAAAAATGATGGGCTTGGTCGCGAGAGACTGCCTTCTGAAAGCTCGTGGTCAGCTTTGTTTGGAGCGCAGACGATCCATGATTAATTTCTATGGTGTTTTACACGTAGACGTTGACTGAGTTTGTCAATGTATTGTATGTCAGTAAATATGGTCAAAGGCTCAGCATTCGTGAGCATGCATGCGTATGTGGGGTGTGTGTGTGTGTGTGTGTTTGTGTGTGTGTGTGTGTGTGTCTGCGTGGGGGGGGGGGTGGAGGTGGGGAGGGTGATCTCGCCACAGTTGAATTTAAGAAGCCACAGCTTGGAACATAGTTGGTCCGGTCCCATAGACATCATTCACGCGAGATACTTCCGGTTTTCAAATCGAAGCGAACTGGGCAAACACCATGGCGTCTTCTATGGCCAGCACCAGTACCAGTACAAGGAGTGGAAATCTCCTTAATGTGCCTCCATTCTCGCATGGAAATGTTGAAATATGGGCAAGTGATGTTGTTTTTCTTGTTTATAGCTGGGAAACTGCAATGTTTACACCAGGAAGCAAGATCATTCCATCACTTCGCACGACCTAACATAGTAACAACCTCTACTCATGAGAAACCTATTGTGATTGGTCCAAAAATATAAATATGCCAATGGTAGAGAGCCATGTATAGAGTCTTGATCACACCGGACATGTTGATGTCGGCATGGCAGACGATGCAAGCCCAGCTGGCAGTAGTCGCTTATCTCGCAGTTTTGACTCAAAATTAAGTATATGATCAGATATAACAAACTATTTTCAAAGACAGCCCATGGCTATATTAGCGTAATAAATTAACATATAGGCTTACTGACCTTATTTCAAGAAACACCAGTCATAATGATCAACACTACAGATCTCGATCTACAAGAGAGAAGGGTAACCTGTTTTACCTTCGATGTCATGCACAAATCCTTCGATGAACTTTTCGTATCCTTTCCCTTTCTTTCTACTGGGTATGTAGTAGTAGTAGTAGTAGTAGTAGTAGTAGTAGTAGTAGTAGTAGTAGTAGTAGTAGTAGTAGTAGTTGAGAGGCTAGATGTAGGCCGTGAAGCCTTTTGAACGCCCCATCGTAATGTGTTGCGTTATATAACATAAGGTCTTAGCGCAATGTCACTCATCATAGCACAGTGTCACTCATCATAGCTTCTAGATAACGATATGAATGTAGGATCCTTGTCCAGTTTGTTTTTGAAAACGTTAGTAGTCGGTGCAGTCTTGAGCTGAAACGGAAGGTTATTCCACAGGTTAGCAACACGATTACTGAAACAATAGGCCTACTTTCTTAGATTAGTAGGCCTATTACTACGTTGAACAAACACTTTTCCGTCTGCATTTCTCGTACTGGTATAACTTGGTGACTTAAAGAAGTCGCTCCACTCCACGTCTACGAGTTTATTGTATGATTAATAAGTCTCTATTGGGTCACCACGAATCCTTCACCCTTTTAGTGAGTGCGGTACTCTAAGCGCTCGCTGTAAGACATCTCCAGACATTCGCTCAACAACTTGGTAGCCCTTCGCTGGACTCGCTCCACAGCCTCTGACTGTCTTTTTTAATGTGGGTACCAACATCACTTGCCCATATTTCCGCATTTTCATGCGAGAATGGAGGTACATGAAGGAGATTTCCACTCCATGTACTGGTACTGGTGCTGGCCATAGAAGACGCCATGGTGTTTGCCCAGTTCGTTTCGTTTTCGATTTCAAAATGGCCGCTGCGTGAATAACGTCTATTACTGACTGCGGTATATCTGGGAGTCTCTTCCTTACCGTCCTTGCTTCGCGTTTGTCTGCTGGGCTTGTTTATCTGCCTGTGATCATGTCTATTTTGGAGATGTTTTCCCCAGGGCTCAATTTCCCAGTCCTTGTCTAAGCATACATCTCTACTTCCTGCACGCATCGGTACAGATCGTGGACCAGGACACGTCTATCATTTCATCCACAGTGTGTGAATTCCCCATGGTAGCCTGACTATCTCTGTGTTGACAGAGCAAACTTAGCGCCTATGTCGTGAACTTTTCACCAGAAAATTCATCAAATGCATACCTGGAATGCTTCATGCCGCGTAGTCAAGACTTAATAACTGGCGATAGAGAGAGGCAATGCTGGTTTTTGACAGGTGTTACTTGGTATTGCCTATTTAGTTTTATTTCACAGAAGCCTGGTATTTGTTATAGTTTGTATGGCAGGAGGGAGGGAAGGAAGGAGGAGGGATGGTTAGGGGTGGAGGTGGGGTGGTGGGGTGGTGGGGTGGTGGGGTGGTGGGGTGGTGGGATAGAGGGTGGTGGGTGGGACACACAGAGAGAGAGAGAGAGAGAGAGAGAGAGAGAGAGAGAGAGAGAGAGAGAGAGAGAGAGAGAGAGAGAGAGAGAAAAAAAGAGAGAGAATGGTCGAAAAGATTATTTGTGTAGGCCACCGGCCCAATACAAAACAATGAGAGAGAAACCTATACGGCTCTGCACATGGTAGAGGTCAAAACTGGCCGCCAGTCTTGCAAGGTTCACGTGGCACGAACAAGCTAACGGATCGAGACGTAGAACAGATTGTTATTTCAGTAACATCTGTGCAGCTTGATCACGCTTGTCTGCTTCACTGATATATGACGGCCTACTGCTCCGCGTCCTTCTCGTGCCGTCCATGTCGCCCGCGGTGTCTTAGGGTTTGTTGTGTCTGGCTGCTGGCTGGCTGTTGACTTGCGATGGAGCTGGAGAGAGAGAGAGAGAGAGAGAGAGAGAGAGAGAGAGAGAGAGAGAGAGAGAGAGAATGTAAATATTTCTTATCTCGGACGTTAGCAAATATAAGGAATGCTATATGTCATGTAATTCTCTCAAAGCGAAATACTGGAGGAGCGAATGTTTGTATTTTCCTCGTGAAAAATAGACCAGTTGAACCTGAGGAGGTAAACATCGTTGGAGTGTCGTAATCTTAACTTGCTCTAAAGTCGAAATCAGAACAGTTGTGGATGCCCGCTGGAGTTTGTGCATGTACGTTAGCAATGACTAGGCTCTGAAAGAGGAGGAATTGTATTTTATTTTCCATGGACTGTAACGTGCATCGACTATAAAGCATGCAGTTGATGTTCAAAATCTGATTTTGTATCTCGTTATATTCATGGATCCTCGAGTACAAATACGCGGAGGAACGATCATAACTATAGTTTCGAGGTGTCCATCTATCCTGTGCGATCTATGTCTTTATGTCAGCTCAATGCACTCCTGCCGATATGATTATCCCGAGAAACGCGAACCGGAGGAGCGTGTAGGTACAGACCGGGCAAGCAAGCAGACAATGGACTTGTAGGCAGTCAATCTATATATGGAAGGGCCCCACACCTCTATTCACATAATGGCTTTGGACGCCATACAGAGTCAACACAGGAAAGAAAGCACCAAAGCAGCCTTGACGAATGGAGTGCAAGGTGGGCGCCGACAGACAAACCAGCGACGCCAACTTTCGTGCAGTACGTCGAAAGTTTCCACGCTGTGGCGCATAGTTTACAAGCAGGTGGCTCCTAGACCGTGGTCCATTGTAATGTTATGACTGGTTGCAGTATCACGTTTCTTCAGAATACAGAGCTCCGAGGTGCTGCCTTTTCTTCCTGAGCAGGAAGCTTGGTACTTTGCCAGCAATTCGAAAGTTTACGGATACACCCCAACCAAAAAGGAAGGGTGCAAAATAGAAAACGGTCTTTCGAAAGCAGTCTACCAAAAGTGTTAGAGACACTGAGGTTGAAAAGCCTTATAAAGAGTACAGATAATCGCTTCTCAGTAGTAATGTTTTATATAGTTTCCTTATGTAATACGGTGGACATATCTTCCCTGCCTGCATTGGCTAAAAACATTAGAAGCAGCGCGTTCTACAGGGAGTCTCTGGACTCGTCTGTGGCCGAACTATGACCTAAACACAGCACTCGAAACGCCTTGTACTAAAAAGGAAATAATAGTCTTGCAACTAGAAACGATAATGCAGAAATATGTCTATCAAGTAAAATTCACACTTTCTGAAGAGACTGTAAAATATTGTGTTTGGTTATGAGGTATAATCCATCATTATAACGAAACCATTCTTTCGACAATCTCTTTAAAAAGATCGAGGGTTTTAGACAAGTTGTCTTATCTGACTTTGACTTGTGTCAAGAATTATTGTCAACAACTCTGTTGATGGCTGGCAGTCTGGAGGATGTACGGATTCATCCACACTGGCTTTCTCGATGCACTTTCAGACACAAGGACTTGAAGCGAGCTAACATTTGTTGTCACTCATTTGCAAGTCACATCCATGAGAAAGCTCGGTCAGTATTTTCTGTTGCTACGCAGTGCTTCGAAAGCGATAACACGCTGGATCATCCCCAAACAAGCAGCAGTCCATTGAATTTCAACGATGACGACAAGACTAACCTGGCTAGAGTTACGAAAGAAACAAAAACCAGCAGGTCTGATATATTGTCGTTTCCGCAGGAAAAATAAACATAAACTAATGTTGCTATTTGACCGTGCAGAATTGTAGGGTTAAACATGGTTGATGCTCAAAATCGTTAACTGTGATTTTGCGTCAATGAAATAGTTCAACAACGGGCACGCATCATATGCGTAAGTTGAGATGAGGAAAAACCGGGATTCGTGGAAATGCTGGAAGCGCATACACACATATCATTACAAAAAGAAATATAACTCAAAGAAAAGCACGAGTACAGTAAAATTTGAAAGTGCTGCTGGAAACCATGAGAATAATTGTGAAAATCTTTATTGTTAAAATAGTATATAATTTGAACACGGACTGTTGGTGCACGGATACACACTCTCTCTCCCTCCCTCTCCCTCTCTCTCTCCCTCCCTCTCTCTCTCTCTCTCTCTCTCTCTCTCTCTCTCTCTCTCTCTCTCTCTCTCTCTCCCTCCCTCTCTCTCTCTCTCTCTCTCTCTCTCTCTCTCTCTCTCTCTCTCTCTCTCTCTCTCTCTCTCTCTCTCTCTCTCTCTCTCTCGTTGGTGCTTGTCGTCAGTGGGTAAGGGAAATAATCACTCTTCCCTAGGACAGTAAGAGTGACTTCCCTTTCTTCTTATCTCTTGCCATGACAAAAAACGTTCATTTGATCTTTTAGTATGTGTGTGTGTGCGTGTGTGTGCGTGCGTGTGAGTGTGTGTGTGTGTGTGTGTGCGTGTGCATGCGCGCGTGCGTGCGTCCTCCCAAACTCAACACCTTTGGCGATTTTCAGATAATTGCATAGTTACAAAATGCGACGACTTCCCCCCCAAATTGAATGTAAATGCAGAGGTTGAGGATTTTCACCCGTTCAAATACGTGTACCCTGTAAATGTTTTAAATGTGCAGCTATTGGCAGCTTCCATTGGAGTCTCATTCAAAAGGAAGCTCTTAAATGTGTAGCCAATGAAAATGCACTGTTTGTATAGATGCGAGTCTTCTGTGTACATGGGCCACCCTCTCTACACGGATCCCTTTGCAAGTAAAGCAGACTAATGATGATGTTTGCAAATCATATGTTTTGCGACTTGCGTCCTTCATAAAGTCCTGTCTGTACGGGGTTTTTCCTAGCTTGCGCAAGGAAGTCAAAGTCCACAATATCCGATAGTCGTTTAAAAACAACTTTAGACATGCACTGGTCGATACATAGCGACAAAATCAGACATCAGCATTACCATAAAATTAATGCACTTCACTCTCGGGGCTCGATCCCGTGAGGACAAAATCACTGTTTCTGTGCTCCCATTCGTCTCTTCGTCACGTACGTTCTCTCCTAGAACGCTGTAGCTCACGTGTGTACAATCTGACCCACACCTCACTGTAAGGGCACAACCCCGCAGAGAGCTGATCACTCCTTGTAGATGAAGACTCTTTGCAGTCATTTGTCTTCTTTTTACGCTCTCACCTTTTCTGTCGTGTGCTCTCACGCCGCCCAGCCAAATATACCTTTTTACAAGTTCCAGAATCTTCTCACATCGACAAGAATCCCCTCGACCATCTGGAAGCAGCTCAAATGACGTCACGTGACACTTTGAAAGACGAATTCACCCGACCGGACTACGTCACGTAATTAAGCAACGACTAGGTCGAGGAGGCTTGCGTGAGAGCTTCAAGCCACCATAACATTCTAGCACATTCCAGAACCTTCACAACACATGCAATTGTTTTGGCACAGTCTTCGTGTTGGCGTCAAAACAATCATTCATTGGTGGATTTGAAACCTAAGACTCACAGAGGATGTGCAGTGGCGGTTCAGTTTTCTGAGTCGAGTAAGAATTCGTTGCCTTGCTTATGCGATCTCAATCAATGCAGCATATGCTATATACATGTATCAATGTGACCGAAGCATCAGCCCGAGTCAATCTACAAGAACATAATCACAATGGGTCAGCTTCATGGAACAAGTGCTTTCCGCACAGCGTAAGGGATTTACGGTGACGTCACCAGTTGCCGGTGGAATATTGCCCTCATGTCCTCTTTTTACTGAAAACGAATGTCTTAACAATGAACACAGAGAAGAGGACACAGGTCACAGAGGCGAAATGCTTTCGAAAACTCAGAATCTCATACAAGGCCACATCACCAGTGAAGTGAGAAATAGAATCTAGCGAGACAGCCGGCCCTGTGAAGGAGACCTCCGAACCACAGCGAGGAGACGCATATTGAAGTGAAATGTACACGTCTGACGTTCAGCAGGACTTGCCAAGACAATCGTGCTAGCTACAGTGCAGAGTGTGGGAAGAAGAGGTAGACAGAGGAAGTGATGGGAATACAGCATCTCGGAATAAACAGACATGAAACTGAATGTCGCCATTTGTGATTGTCAGAGAACAAAGAGGCATGGCGGGAGCTGGTTGCCAGGTCACCTTTGGTGCTTGCACCGTTGACCAAAGAAAGGCAGATAACGAATGCTGCAACTGGTTTACACCTAATGTATAATACATTAACATATACATACATGTACATGCATATACATACATATATACATGTGTATATTCATGTATATGTATATGTATGTAGGCCTATATGTGTGTATATATACACAGACATATACATATACATACACATGAATATACATACATATACATGTATATACACAGACATATACATGCATATACATACAAGTACATACATGAACTACTTGGACAGCCTTGAAGGGATTTCGTGGTGGTTGTCTTTTTGCTGCTGTTTCAGGTTCGTTTCTGCTGGTGTCGGGGCGGCGTAGATTTCCCATTGTAAGAGTATCATTGTGATTTACCTATGTGACCAGCCCTTTCAGACCTTTAAATCTCGCCTTGCACATGCATACATCGCGTATCACCGGTGATCTACTCACTTTCATCCGAAAAGCATGCTGCTACTCTACTTCAACGGTTTTTAGTCCATGCATTTAGTTGCACCTGTTTTTTTTTCCTGAGATGGCTTTTCTGAGTTGTCTTTACCTTTCGATTTTATAAGCTGGCCCTCTATGTGTGTTGTGTACGGCCCTGATGAAGCTCTCTGCGAGGGCAAAACGTTGGTTTTCTGATGTGAAGAAATAATTCAAGAAGAAAGTATACAGGGAGTTTTTGGGATTTAATCTACGACTGACACTTCTGGTTGGGAAAGCTTTTCACGGTGTGGTGCTGTACTACTGTTGGAGACGTGTTTTTGTGTCCGTTCGTATACATACATATACATATACATGTATGTACACATGTATATATTCATATATTGTAATTCAGAAAGGGGAAATACATACACATGGTTGATTCAAATAGAATCTTCGATACAAAGACCTTCCATCGAGCAGTTTGCACACAAAGCAGCAGTACATGAAAAGAAAAGAGAGAGAGAAAAGATGCAAAGAAAAAGGTGTGGACAGTAGCCGACAATTGTATTCTTTCTTGAGTCAAACTGGTCCTGAAAATGGCCATTTGAAAGCAAGCGTGTAACGATGGGGGTAGAGCCTCCCACCCCGGGATGGAGAGCTGTGTCACAAGGCGTGGCAGGTCCGTCTCTTTGGCAGCGGCGAGGTTCCGTCCCAGCTGGCAAGTGTACGCAGTGGTGTTTTGTGTCTTGGTGTCATGGCACGTGTACGCAGTGGTGTTTTGTGTCTTGGTGTCATGGCGAGCTTTCGGAAAAAATTCCTTCTTCAGGCCAAGGGGCGGGAGGCTCTACCCCCACCGTCACACGCTTGCATTCAAACAGCCCTTTTCAGGGCCACTTTGGCTCAAGAAAGAATACAGTTGTCGGCTACTGTCCACATCTTTTTCTTTTCAGTAAAATTTCGACCGACCCCGGCACCCCATTCTTTAGACAGAATTACAGACAAACTGACGTGAGTTCAACTTGTTTATTTGAAACACAAGCTTTCGGAGCCTGAGAGCTCCTTCGTCAAGTGACGTCACGTGATCTTTGAAAAAGATGAAGAGAACCAGAAAAGCTTGGACATACGTAAACATTAATTACGTGCTGTAGATGTCATGGGAAATGGTGAGAGAGATGAAGTCAGGAAAGGGGAAAGGGGGAGTGGGAAGGAACGAGATCAGGAAGTATTGAGAAAATGACCTTTTTGGTTATTATTGTATTCATAATAGCTATATCGGTGACCACTTGTTCTGAAATGTGTCCAATATTCCATTTCTTAAAGAAAGTCTTTCTTCTATTCTACGTGTAGATAGCAGGAACGGCCTGAAGAACTCTAGAACGATTTCATAATTGTAACATTTGGCGTGATGAATGCATTTTGGGTTAATATTTGAATAAAATGTGTGATAGGAGAGAACATCTAATCACCCAAGAATATAGACTATTTATATTCATGGAGTGTAGTCTTCCTGAATTCTCGACATTGCTGTGCAACTGGTCTGCATGCACATGCATACCTAACCTTCATCCTCACTCTCCCCCTCCCTCCCCCCCCCCCCCCCCCCCCCCCCCCCCCCACACACACACACACAAAGGATGCACAGAACACGCGCACCCCACACCAGGCAGCTGACAGAGGGAAAGGAAGAGCAGTAACAACAACAACAACAACAACAACAACAAAACAGTTTATTGTGTAGGCCATTGGCCCATTAGGAAGAGCAGGAGGCATCCAGTGACACCAGTGCTCTGCCGAGGTGGGTCACTCCGCCCTTGAGTGGCGTCTGGAGTGATGGTCACCCCCATCCTGGGCTCTCAGCGCCTCCGGCACTTCCTGCAGACGAAGTCGGACGGTTAGGAGGAGGTCCACCCGTCCTGCCTCCGGTTCCTTCATCTCCTCCTGCCCTCAGCCTGCCTGGGAATGCATGCGATCTCCCACCATGTCACCCATGATACATTAAGTATGTCTCCGTTCCCTCTCTTTCAGGTTCAAGTCAAAATGTTGAAAAGACGTCTTTACATTTATCGTGCAAAGCAAAGCAGAGCAGAGCAAAGCAGAGCAGAGCAGAGCCAAGCAAAGCAAAAACGCCTTACTCAGAGAAAACCGTTGCTGCAGAACTGGTGCACCGGCGCGAATGCAGTGATCAAGGGAACTAACTCTGGTGACCTTGTCGCGGCGCGAACCGTGACGTATACAGACATCAGTTTTCGCGTGAGTGCGTGTGTGGGCGAGCATGCATGTGCTAGTGTGTTTCAACGTGTGTTGATGCATGATATGCTGATATAAATGTTATCGTTTTATTTTGCTTTGTATCCAGCAAACTTTGTCCATGCAGTCCTCACGGACTCACGGTAGCGTACAGCTCTAACGTAATAATATTTGCACAACGTACTGGTAAAACTCACACATATTTTCCCAACCTCTGCCGTTGCATCCGTCTCAGCAAGTGCATGCCTGTCATACAGAAATGTCACGCTCTTTCCATTGCTAGATGTCATTGACGAGTAATTCGTGTCACCTGCTTGAGGCTGCGGCGCTAACGTCGGTCATGGTGGCGACGTTAATTTATGTACGTGGTTGTAAAGATGTTTGTGGTGATGGTAAAGATGAAAGTTGTTGTTGTTGTTGCAGTTGTTGCTGTTGTTGCTGTTGTTGTTGTTGTGGTGGTGGTGGTCTATGATAGTGGCGGCGCTGTGTGTGTGTGTGTGTGTGTGTGTGTGTGTGTGTGTGTGTGTGTGTGTGTGTGTGTGTGTGTGTGTGTGTGTGTGTGTGTGTGAGTGAAAGTGGATGGAGGTGGATGTAACGGTAGTGGTGTTGGTGGTTGCGGTGGTCTATGATAGTGGCGGCGGTGTGTGTGTGTGTGTGTGTGTGTGTGTGTGTGTGTGTGTGTGTGTGTGTGTGTGTGTGTGTGTGTGTGTGTGTGTGTGTGTGAGAACGTGGATGGAGGTGGAGGTAACTGTAGTGGTGGTGGTGGTTGCGGTGGCAGAGGCGACACTGATCTAAGTGCTGATGGTAGCGGTAGTGGTGTCTCATTTGATACACGATGCTACTACTGATGGTAATGATGGATATGATAATCACTGTGGCCGTGTGGGACAGTTGTGATGGACATGGCGTCCATGGCAGGGGAAGAAACTCTTGTCAAGAACTCATTTGCCCCACTGTTTCAACGGAGTCCTGTCGAGAAACTGGTGACGCTTCTCACTCGACCTTCACCAGCAGACACGCTCTACGCAAATTCCCTGTCAAAGCTGTCTTCGTCTTTCTGTATAGCGAAAGTGGAGCTGCTCGATCCCTACAATGGGCTACATGACTCAAGCCGCGAAGGCGCAATATAAACAACACCTCCACAATCATGTCATATATCCCTCAGGCTCAGGTAGCTTTGTAGCAGGGCGTTGCAGTGACTAAAAGTACAATGCGGCAATGCTAGTAAAATGCACATATAAGTGAGAGATATGTACATGCCTTTTTTGTCTTCAAATGTACGTTCTGTATACACAGTTCGTACAAGCCTTTTCATGTAGATGGCAAAATGAGTTTGGAAAAATTATGTACATATGTCAAAAACCTTATTTTTAGATGTCCCTATCTCTTTCCAAACATTATCATTGTGGCCACTTTCTTTATAATGTACAATTCTCTCCCCTACGTGCTCCACGCGTCTCAGTCCTTCATGTAGCTTTTCCTTCACGAAGTTTGTACGTGACCTTGAGTGAAGGTCACTTTCACCTGTCTCTGCCTGTACTTCTACTCCAAACCTCATTTGTCTGTCCTGCATCAAGCAGATCTTCCAACGCTGAAAGAGACTGCACCTATCAATTAACATGGCATCCGCCTCTCAGTTGAAGACATACATCAGTCCCTCTCCTCCTATAATTGTCTCGAGCACGTCTCCCAGAGCCTGTCGCGTAGTCAACAGCAATGAGAAATGCGTTTGGTCGTCTGTTTCCCCCTGTAGGATGGGGACGTAAGAATGGAATCACTGCGCCTCTCTACTCGAGTAATAAAAGGCGAATATTTAACTAAGAACATATTTATAGACTTGACTTGCTCTTAGTCTCAAGAGTCTTGTCATGTTGAAGTCAGAGGTCTCGCGTGGACTTCAAAGGCGGACAGGTCACAAAGCTGCATTCATTCATTGGTCGTTTGTTATCGTCAAGCAAACTCTAGCATCATTCCATTATTTTCGTGCGCGAGTTCAGTATGAACAGATCCGTTAATTCTGCTTCTACCGAAAGCTGTTCTTAACCCCGTACCTGACTGTCTTTTCACACGGTGCAAGCACATAGGCCTACAAGATGTACCAGAAAAAAGCTAGAATTGGAGGAGGCTGTGAATGTCATCACCTGTCAGAATAAAGCAAGCTGGCCCTCAGATGTTCGTCTACTCGCACAACTTACCTGCGCCGTCATTCTGCAAAAAAAAAAAAAACCCAACTGTCTCGCAATGTCAGCACTGATTACAGAATGCTTCCTGGAAAGACTGAATACATCTTCGCGCACGACACAACAGATACACGACAAAAGGAGGAAGAAAGCAGACTTCTTGCTTTAAAATGAAGTAGTGGAGCCGCCCCTGAATAACCAGCCCTGCACGACCCTGTCCGCAGCGCGAAGCACTCGGGCCACGGCACAAAGCCTGGCTGTGTTTCCCTCCCTCTGCATTCATCGCTCGCATGCACACTTGACTTTCGTTCCCCTGCTTTTTCTCCCTCGCCCCTTTCTCTACCCCCTTCACCCCCCTCTCCCCGTCCCTTGCTTCCCCCCCGTCAAAAGTCGCGCACCTCCTGACCTCTCTTCAACCTCTCCCGCCCCGTGAATTCCCCCGCCTCCAAACCACGCCACGTTCACTCGAGATTCTATTGCAGTACCTGAGGTAAACTCCGTGTGCATTTTCTGCAACGTCCGTCAGGCTCAAAAGTGGCGCCAACAATGTCTGCTTCTAAAAATGTCCCGACTCTTCAGACAATGAACGGAGCACTACATGTAACGTGGAAAAGAATGTTTGCAAACGACTTCAAGTTTTCGTTTTACAGCATCACTCATACTCTTAGAAGCTTGAAAAATAAATGGAGATAATGATTCATTATTTTCGAAGATCTTTGGTAAGTGATATTACTTTCAAACTATCCATCTATTTCCTCACTTCATCTATGATATTCTCTGGAAAGCAAGATGTTAGTCGTTTTCAATTTCATCTTATTCAAAGGGATTAATTATTTCTTGTCTGTCTGGTTTAAAGAGCTGACTAATTATCCAAGCCGTCGTATCTTCTTGTGATATTATTAATAAAGAAAACAGGCAGCCCAGTTAGAGTCACTGGCAAGTCTAATCGCTCAGTTGCTTGACGGTTGACCGCACATACCTCTTATCTGTCACTCCGTCGTTAGCTCTGCCTGCCCGCCTGCCTGCCGAGAATAATATTCTCCTCGTCCTTCCTGCCTATGCTGCGCACAGCATTCTGAACACAGAGATGTAGTATCTCTGACACAGGTTGGTCACGTGACTTCGGCTCCACATTCCAATGATTCTACCAATCAAAATTCAACATGATCAGAAGACCATTGAGAGTAAAAAGAGGCGATTCTATTTCACTCCAATTATTTATCCCGATAGATAAACACAAATTTGGTGTTCTAATAAAACTAATCTATGAGATTTTCAGGAAATCATTTGAGAACTACGAGCGTCGTCTATAAGGTTGCAAACTGCCTTGAGCACGTGCGATTGTGTATATAGTAATACACGCGATCTTTGGACCTACTATGAACGCAGCAAAAAGGATTCCTATGGGTCCGGGCTGGTTTCGTGAATCTATGGTTATACTCTCGCAAGTAAATGCTTTCTGGCCGGAACCTGTGGTCTAACTGCCTTCACACTGTTTGACGAGCTCCACACTTCGATCATTCGTGTATCGACTGATGGAGTCAGTAAGTGATTTAACCTACATTCCGTCTGTGTTGAACGTTAATCGAATGGAAGTTTCTTCTGTAGGAATCCGTCCGATTCCGAAGTTCGATATTATCGGATAGCTCAGAAGCAGTTTTTCTAAGTTTAATCCTTCTAAGCATGCATTAAATTAATGATTCCTCATCAGCAAAAGCACTCAGTGGGTTTCTGTGTGTATCGAAGATTATGCAGACGGGATTGGTTGCCTTACTCGCTCAATGAAGTATAAATATTGCTGTTGTATTCAAAGTCCTTATAATTAGTAGAGTTCACAATATTATTCTTGTGATTCGAATTTTACCGCATAAAAGTTTTACATTCATGGGAAATCGATGTTTAGAAAATGAATTGACGAAAACATGGCTGCCAGTATCAAGTGTATCACAACAAGCGGAGGAATACACTCACGATGTGATATGCCCTTCAGCATGGCCGAGACTCTGTGTTCAGAACGGTGGTATGCATGTTATGGAAGAATTAAGGCTATCACGTGACCAACCTGTTGCTGAGACTATATTCACTAGTCTCAGCCACGCTGAATGCTGCGCACAGATGACGCGGTGTTGAGACAGTAATCTCGTATATGTAGTTGTTTGTTTGTGTACTTTACTACGAGTGGTATCATTTCCTATCTATCGCTGTCATTCATGACGCTTTTCATATGTGTTACACTGTGTGTCTTGTAGACTCGAAGTAGCGCTACTTTGTCAAAAGCTATTTTAGACGCCGATAAAATTATCCCTCCAGGTTTACTGGAGGTCCTATAGACTTTATCTGTCTGTCTGTGATGTGTGTGTCTGTCTGTCCCGACTTAACGACTATCTCAAAAACTACTGGACGGGTTTCCTTGACATTTTGCACTCTTACTGGAAGTTAGGTCCGATTGAATGTATCAAATTTTCAGAATCGAGGTTTGAAAAAAAGTGATTTTTTTAAGGTCGTAAACTCGAAACCCCCCCCCCCCCCCCCCCCTCAAATGTCAGTTGACGGAATGGCAAAATGCGTGGCCTAATGGCAGTGAATCGATATTAAACTTGGCAGAAATAGACCTTGAGTATCCTAAAATGTACAAGACCACTCAAATTTTATGAACTATCATCCATTTTTCTACAATTTACAGTGCAAAATACGAACCAAGGCGGTTTACGGAAAAGAACGTTATAAATGCTTTACAAACACTCAGTCAAACCAGTTCTCCAATGGCACCTTTGGTAGAGCGTTGAACTCTTGGTCATGCGTGACCAGGTTCGAGTCTGCGCTGAAACTTTTTCTCTCTCTCTTTTTTCGAGAGGCTGTGCGTTCGAACCGACCTGGTTTTTAGTGTTTTTGTGTGTGTGTGTGTGTGTTTTTTCCCCCCTCTTTTCTCGAGAGGTTGCGGGTTCGAACCCGACCTTCTTTCTTTTTTTAAATGCCAAAACCTGGAGGTTCAGCGCAAGCGGTTTTTATTTTCGAGTGAACGGTGTCATTTATTAGATTACCTGCTGCTTGGGTCATCATGATCTGAGCGAGCTTCTGATAGGCACAGATAACGGCTCGAACCAATGTGTCTTTTCAAAAGCGAGCTGCGTTGAAGTTCTTCAATAACGTAGGGGATAACTGAGGTCATATACACAAACTCATACTCGCATGCAAATGAAGACAAATCAGCGACCCAGACAAATGGTAAAATACTTGAGAACGCACTCAAATGAACACAGATATGGATGCTCATATATACGCTGTCATGACGAATGTGCACACACACACATACATACGCACAAAAGCATGCACGCTCAAAAACATTCATCCAAACAAACAACCCTCCACATTTCTATGTAAATTTGAAAGTGTCTGTATGTCTGCCTGTGTGTGAGTCTGTGTGTCTGTCTCCTTGTCTGCCTGCCTGTCTGCCTGCCTGCCTGTCTGTCTGTCTGTCTGTCTGTCTGTCTGTCTGTCTGTCTGTCTGTCTGTCTGTCTCTCTGTCTCGCTGTCTCTCTCTCTGTGTGTGTGTGTGTGTGTGTTTGTGTGTGTGAGTGTGTGTGTGTGTGTGTGTGTCTGTCTGTCTGTCTGTCTGTCTCTCTGTCTGTCAGTCTGTCTCTGTCTCTGTCTCTCTCTGTCTATCTGTCTCTCTGTCTGTCATTCTGTCTGTCTGTCTGTCTGTCTGTCAATCTGTCTCTGTCTCTGTCTCTCTCTGTCTCTCTGTCTGTCATTCTGTCTGTCTGTCTGTCTGTCTGTCTGTCTGTCTGTCTGTCTGTCTGTCTGTCTGTCTGTCTGTCTGTCTGTCTGTCTCTCTCTCTCTCTCTCTCTCTCTCTCTCTTGCACACAACGACACATTTAAGATCACATTCGCATACACACACGCAGACACACATACACAGACACACGAACACACATATATGTAAATGCACATATCATGCACACCCACCCACCCCTCCCTCACCCCCCCACCCACCCACCCACACACACACATATACACACAGAAACAACAGAAACACACTCACAGCTCTGTGCACACTGCAAGCGATGACGTTTCTTCACTCAGACCTTGCGTGTCATCTACGCCAGCTGCCGTGATCACGCCTGAGTGATCCTGGCACTCTCTCAGCATTCCTGTGGATTATCGTCCTTTGATAGGTCACTCTTGACTGGGCAGTGAGAGGATGGAATGCAGTGCTGTTCTTGAAGACACAGAGTCATATTATCCGAGATAATTTTGTGAGAGAAAAAAACACATTTTCCTGGGATATTTAGTCATTCGAAAAGTAGTTATCAGAGTCAGATGACGTTGGGAAGTAAGAGGGAGTGTTGGAGTGAGAGAGAGAGAGAGAGAGAGAGAGAGAGAGAGAGAGAGAGAGAGAGAGAGAGAGAAGATGCACGCATGCACACACACATAGACACACACACATACTACACATACTATACACTCACACACACACATACACACACACACACACACACACACACACACACACACACACACACACACACACACACACACACACACACTCACGCACCTCTTACAGACAAATAATCAAACACACAAGGGCAAACATATAAAGGAACTCACATACACTTTCATTGTTTGAAAGCACAGTGGAACTTGCTATCTCCCTGGAATCTAAAAATACTTCCTATTTTATGTACTGTGATAGTATCTTTTGCGGCCGATTTGGACCAACAGTTGTCTTCAGGCACTGCAAATACCGTTGCATTGATGACGATGATGATGCTGGCTGGTTCCTCGGATTTGACTGAGTGTCACTGGGGAGGAAGTCTCTGGCGATTTGCCCTCTGTTGACTGTGTAGGCCAGTCTTTGAGCGACACACTCTGGCACACATTGGGCATAGGAATATCTGCCAATATGGCCAATATTTTCCCTCCGTCTGCGCCTGTCCTCTGTTGACTGTGTAGGCCAGTCTTGGAGCGACACACTCTGGCACACATTGGGCATAGGAATATCTGCCAATATGGCCAATGTTTTCCCTCCGTCTGCGCCTGGCCTCTGTTGACTGTGTAGGCCAGTCTTTGAGCGACACACTCTGGCACACATTGGGCATAGGAATATCTGCCAATATGGCCAATAGTTTCCCTCCGTCTGCGCCTGTCCTCTGTTGACTGTGTAGGCCAGTCTTGGAGCGACATACTCTGGCACACATTGGGCATAGGAATATCGGCCAATATAGCCAATGTTTTCCCTCCATCTGCGCCTGTCCTCTGTTGACTGTGTAGGCCAGTCTTGGAGCGACATACTCTGGCACACATTGGGCATAGGAATATCTGCCAATATAGCCAATATTTTCCCTCCGTCTGCGCCTGTCCTCTGCGCCTGTCCTCTGCGGTCTGTCTTCTATCTGTTTCGAAGGCCTCGAGCAGCTCGCTTTGGCAATGCCCTCCCACTATCCCTGTCTTTGACAATGCCCTCCCACTATCCCTGTCTTTGACAATGCCCTCCAAGTGTCCCTGTCTTTGACAATGCCCTCCCACTATCCCTGTCTTTGACAATGCCCTCCAACTATCGCTGTCTTTGGCAATGCCCTCCCACTATCCCTGTCTTTGACAATGCCCTCCCACTATCCCTGTCTTTGGCAATGCCCTCCCACTATCGCTGTCTTTGGCAATGCCCTCCCACTATCCCTGTCTTTGACAATACCCTCCAACTATCGCTGTCTTTGGCAATGCCCTCCCACTATCCCTGTCTTTGACAATGCCCTCCCACTATCCCTGTCTTTGGCAATGCCCTCCCACTATCCCTGTCTTTGGCAATGCCCTCCCACTATCCCTGTCTTTGACAATGCCCTCCCACTATCCCTGTCTTTGGCAATGCCCTCCCACTATCCCTGTCTTTGGCAATGCCCTCCCACTATCCCTGTCTTTGACACTGCCCTCCCACTATCCCTGTCTTTGGCAATGCCCTCCCACTATCCCTGTCTTTGACAATGCTCTCCAACTATCCCTGTCTTTGACAATGCCCTCCCACTATCCCTGTCTTTGGCAATGCCCTCCCACTATCCCTGTCTTTGACAATGCTCTCCAACTATCCCTGTCTTTGACAATGCCCTCCCACTATCCCTGTCTTTGACAATGCCCTCCAAGTGTCCCTGTCTTTGACAATGCCCTCCAAGTGTCCCTGTCTTTGACAATGCCCTCCAAGTATCCCTGTCTTTGACAATGCTCTCCCACTATCCCTGTCTTTGACAATGCCCTCCCACTATCCCTGTCTTTGACAATGCCCTCCCACTATCCCTGTCTTTGGCAATGCCCTCCCACTATCCCTGTCTTTGACAATGCCCTCCCACTATCCCTGTCTTTGACAATGCCCTCCCACTATCCCTGTCTTTGACAATGCCCTCCCACTATCCCTGTCTTTGGCAATGCTTTACCAGCCTTCCTCTAGGATACCAGCCACATTGAGCTGGCGCTTCAGTTGACCCTCGAAGCACTTTAGTGGGCCTCCTCTGTCAAGTTTGCCCAGGCCCATTCTAGTAAACTAGAGATTTCGCCTACCGGCAAAAGTATCTCTAGCACTGTTGACATCACGTGATGGAAGGTTTTCGGCCAATTTATGCAAGCGGAGGTCACACGAGAGGCTTGTGGGATAGCCGATGTGCTCCCTGACATACGCCGTTAAAGTAGTTCTAAGACTATTTCGCACAAAACTCTTAACTTACTCTTGTTGAGACAAAAACAAGCGTTTATTCGATACAATAAAATGTTTGTGTTGAAATGGAAACAAGTTTTTACATCTGAATGATTTCTGTAAAAAGTGGAGAGAAAAAAAGTATGAGAACGAACTATTTTTGGCGCAAGGCTGTAATGCCAAGGGTCAAGCCTATTACGCATTCATTGCGAACTGTGCCAGAGTCAATACTACTGACTCGGGTTTACAGAATGGCCCAGGCCTAGCTCTCCTCAGAACACAGCTTTCGGCAATCGTGTGTCCTCCATGCGTGACAGATGTCCTGCCCAGCGGAGCTGTCTGGTCAGAATTTGTGCAATATATGCAATGATACAAAACGATTTCGCGGGAAGTCCAACCTTTCAACCATCTTCTTCTTAAACTTTCATTTGATGCCTGAAGAATGCTGTACATCTATTGTAAATTCTCCCCTCTCATCGCAGCTACAGTGCTAAGAAAATGTACAACGACCTGGTGGTAGCTAGGCTACCTTGCAGTGGGTGTTCGCTTTGTAAAGCGCCAGGAAGCCTCAACGCGTCAAAATCATTTCCTCTCTGCAGTGAAGTAGCGTGATCTTTTGTATATTGATGAGACCATAAGTCCATGTGCTCTCATCTGTACGTAAAATGTGAGTTTGTTTACATGTCTGATTCGATGTCTTTTCCAACACATTGCTGCTGGTTTGAATGTTGTGAAAATGTTCGTCTGGTGTGAAGCTTTAGCATTTCGATTTCCAGGACCCATGGGAAAAGGAGACAATTGGATTAATTTTACCACCCCCCCAAAAAAACAACAAAAAAACAACAACAACAACAACAAACAAACAACAACAAAACAAAACAAAAACAAAAACTTCACTGGCACCTGTTCCCGAAGGGGACAAGGTGGGGGTCTGATAGAGCAATTTCAAACAGAGCGTGTACAGCAGCAGCAGCAGCAGCGGCGGCAGCAGCAGCAGCAGCAGCAACAGCAGCAGCAGCAGCAGCAGCAGCAGCAGCAGCAGCAGCAGCAGCAGCAACAGCAACAGCAGGAGTAGCAGTAGCACCACCACCACCACACCACTACCACCACCACCACCACGCCAACAGCAACAACAAGAACAACAAAACTGTAAACGAGCAAGCATTTCACAGTCGAGTGAAAGATATTACTCTGCAGTGGATCAAGAAGCATGAGCGACACCTTCGATCTAGCGGGCGATGGGAAGACAATGATGACAGGCTGGAACTCAAGATCAAAGGCAGTGGTACCCATCAAAGCGTATGCTTTCTCAAAGAAGGCGGTATTTACATGTAAATCTGAGTCGTTTCAGGTTATGTATTTATTTAGTTATCTATCTGTCTGTGTGTCTGTCTGTGTGTCTGTGTGTCTGTCCGTCCGTCCGTCCGTCCGTCCGTCTTTCTGTCTGTCTGTCTGTCTGTCTGTCTGTCTGTCTGTCTGTCTGTCTGTCTGTCTGTCTGTCTGACTATTTACTTATTAATTAAAATAATCATTCTTTTGTTCATTTGTTCATTCATTAATTCATTTTAAGATGTCAGACAATGCTTCAGAGGACCACATAACTCTAATTCAGTTGTTAGAACGCTGACTTCGCTCGGAGTCGCTTCTGGCTAATTGTAGCACCGCTCAAAGTTGCATGAGATTTGGCGTTGCATCCTGCGAAAAGGTAGCAGTAAAATCAGGTGGCTGTGAAGGCCACGATGCCGAACTACGATGCAATGAACTCTTCAAACGGCCGTGATCGAGTAGGCTTTGGGTTGGAATCCACCCCCTGTGAGTGAAAATGGTAACGGCACCTGCACTCTCTATGTGCATCCTATGTCTTTCACTGGGTTGTGGTGAGGAAGCAGTGAACACTTGTTCGAGTGGTCCAAGCGGTTTGATTACCTAGTATGGTGGGAATGTCGTGCATTAAAGCAACTTCCTTTTCTATAACTTGTCCTCTTCAGATTTCACCCCCTACAAAGTGTCATGGTCCAGTCAGTGTCGATAGCACACAGACAACGGAATACCCTGCAGTGTCACACTAGCGTTCGATTCCCAAAGGTCCAAAGGTCCAGAGATAAGGGCTGCAGTTGGTGCGAAATAAAACCAGTTGGTGGCAGCGACACGTGGTCCTACGTCAGGTCGCCTTGACCCGAAGCCACGCGCCCCATCAAACACAGGAAGTCAACATCCAGCTGTCAAGTATACTCACTCACGTGGTTCGTGCATGCCGTCAACGAGTACCACTCATATTAGTATAAAATGCCTCACACAGAAGTCGTTTCCAAAATGCATGACGGCATGACCGTTGAAAATATATGAAGCGCGATGAGAAACCACCTCACCTTACCTCCGCCTGTGACCCCGTCTGGGGTCGCCAATCAGCTCCCTCGGGAACAAAACTCCAATGCTGTTGCTAAGGGAGT
>JAWQFJ010005292.1:52500-77082 GCA_034096865.1 Theodoxus fluviatilis
TTCAACATGATCAGAAGACCATTGAGAGTAAAAAGAGGCGATTCTATTTCACTCCAATTATTTATCCCGATAGATAAACACAAATTTGGTGTTCTAATAAAACTAATCTATGAGATTTTCAGGAAATCATTTGAGAACTACTTTTAGCGCGAACGTGTCTATAAGGTTGTAAACTGCCTTAAGCACGTGCGATTGTGTATATACAGTAGTCGCCGCTTATTAAAAACACATTGGGACCGAACAAAAGTGTTTTTAATAAGCGGCGTTTTTATTAACCGGCACTTCCCGCTTCACCAAGCCGTTGCGTTTCTTCCACCTGTTAAACCACCCATTTGTAGCTTTGAATTCGGAGCGACCAAGCTGGGAAGCAATCTGTTCCGCCTTCTGACACAGGATTGGGCCGTTTACAGGTGTGTTGCGCGCTTGGATAGAGTCGAACCACCGCTTTAAGCCATCTTCTGTCTCTTTATCCTTCCCGCAGCGCCGACGCTTCCTTTGGCCTTGACTGGAGCCCTCTGCGATATCAGCCATAAGTTCATCTTCTTTTTTCAGTGTCTGGCACAGAAATGATGCCGACACACCCAAAATGTCAGCACCCTCCCTCAAACTTTTAGAATTTAGCTCTCGGTAGCGATCAAGCAAGTCCACTTTGTCTTTGGGTGTCATTTCTGTTCTTTTTCTTTTCTTTGGAGCTGAAGTTAAAGCCATTTTCTGATTCACTGCTTATCCAGCGAGACTAGACAGTGTTGAATTGACATCTGACGGTTTGCTGACAAGGTACGTGTAATCACTGTTCACACAAACGCTGAAGCGTCTTTAGTTGTCATCTAACGGTTTGCTGACAAGAATTCACAACCAGAGATCGACTCTGACCCTCCGAACTCGCTCAATGAAGTATAAATATTGCTGTTGTATTCAAAGTCCTTATAATTAGTAGAGTTCACAATATTACACTCTTGTGATTCGAATTTTACCGCACACAAGTTTTACATTCATGGGAAATCGATGTTTAGAAAATGAACTGACGGAAAAATGGCTGCCAGTATGGAGTGTATCACAACAAGCGGAGGAATACACTCACGATGTGATATGACATTCAGCGTGGCTGTTCAGAACGGTGGTATGCATGTTATGGAAGAATTTAGGCTATCACGTGACCAACCTGTTGCTGAGACTATATTCACTAGTCTCAGCCACGCTGAATGGGTGTGTATGTGTGTGTGTCTGTGTGTGTCTGTGTGTGTGTCTTTGTGTGTGTGTCCATGTGTGTGTCTGTCTGTCATACTCTCATTCACTCTGTCTGGTCTGGTCTGTCTGTCCGTGTGTTCGTCCGTCCGCCCACCCGCCCGCAAGTCTGTCTGTCATTCACTATCACCAACTGACGGAACATTGTTAGGACAGAACAATTCTCCAATAGCACTGCAGGCAATACATGTAAGTGATCCAAGCACGTGACAGTAGAGGACGCCATTTTGCTACGCGAACTCACACCCCGTGCGACAAGGCACCTTCTTGAGAGCTCCGTGAACTGTGGGGAGGAGGGGAGGTGAGGAAGTTGTAGTGGGGTAAGGTGGGGGATGTGCCCGGCCTTTGTGGCCACAGGAAGGAGGTCGCCTTTCCTTGTTGGTCGCTCCCTGTCCTATCGCGACCCCTGGTGGTGGTGGACTTGGAGTCGTGAGGGACTGTAGGCACTCAGGCACTCCCATACTTTTTGCATTGCAGTCGCTGTAGAGACGCACCTCTACTCAGTGACATCAAAACCCTCATTCCCCTCTAACGCACTGTGGAGGAAGTGGTTGTGATGGTAACAGGAGATGTGATAGTTGCAGGAGGAGGAAGAGCGGCAGGAGGAGGAGGAGGAGGAGGAGGAGGAGGAGGAGGAGGAGGAGGAGGAAGAGCGGCAGCAGGAGGAGGAAGAGGAGGAGGAGGAGAGGTAAATGAGTAGGAGGAGAGGTAAATGAGTAGGAGGAGAGGTAAATAAGAAGAAGGAGAGGTAAATGAAAAGAAGGAGAAGTAAGGAAGATGATGATGATGATGATGATGATGATGATGATGATGATGATGATGATGATGATGATGCATATGATGATGATGATGATGATGAGGAGGAGGAGGAGGAGGAGGAGGAGGAGGAATAGGAGAAGAAGAAGGAGGAGGAGGAGGAGTGGTGGTAGTCATTGTGGTAATAGTAGTAGTAATTGTAGCAGAGGCAGCATCAGTAGCATTCCCCCTCCTCCTACCGGCTGATGTTCTTTTGGCTGAAACAAGAGAAGTAGCAATATCACTACCATACCCACCAGCACCTCTCGCAGTAACACTGGGAGATTAACAGCAGCAGCAGCAGCAGCAGCAGTTCTAGCAGTAGTTGCTGTATGTGTTATTGCAGCAGTTATTGCAGTAGCAGCAAATATCCTAAAGGTCTTTGGTAGCAGCTAGGCGGCATCAGAAGAGCAGCAGCAACACTAGCAGCAGTGGTGGCTGATTAGAAGGGGATGGAGAAAAAAAGACGCGGGATGTGTTGGAGATGTCCACACAGTGTCTCTGCACACACAGGCTGACAGGGACATTTTGGGGGTCATAACCTCCTTCAATATTATCGGTCGGCACTGACTGCAAATTTCCCATGTTTGTTGACGACACCTGACCCTGCCTTCATACAACCACAATCTGTTTATCCTCCGCCGAACCAACAATGCAGAGGGGAAACACGGGGGTGGGGGCTATAAGGGGGAGGGGAAGGGAAGGAGAGAATTAGCATTTGCGGTCCAGTGGATCAGCGGGAATATTTTTCTCTGCGACGGCTAAGCGCTGACTAAAAGTCTCAGAGCTCACCGAGACGCCCTGGTGAGCTGGCAGCTAGTACGGCCGCGACCGCAGCCGAGAGACAAAGCAGGGAGAGAGGCGACAACAAGCCCAGCGTCCAAGCAGAGACGCGCCGTCCGACGCTCCTCCTCTGTGGATAACCACGCCGCCGTGACGTTCCGTATGAAAAGTTGGGCGCTGAGAGCAAGGGAAGAAGGGTTGATGATTCATACAGCAGCGATCTCCGTCTACAGTCACCTGCGCCTTGTTCGCAGCCCAGTCGAAGCTGCGCCGAAGCTCGCGTCGTCTGGTCGCCTTACCTGCCGTGACGTAGTTGAAACTACTTCCGGGGCAGCGCCTGAGCGTGGTTCAGCCACTGGGAAGTTGACTGAAGTTGGAGGCGGACAGCCACAGGATCATGACTGAAAGTGGCCTCGGATTTCCCATCGACACGTCTTCGGAATTACTCGACAAGCTTTCCTCGCTTGTGTTTGGGTCGTGTCGGGCCTAGGAGACACTTCTAGCAGAGGGTCGCTCTCTGCTCCGATTGGTGTGTATCGAACATGGCTGACGGGGTGCTCCGCAGGCAGTGAAAATGGACACACCGCTGTCGGGGCCGCTCTCCAAGTCAACGGACGTGGAGGAGCTGAGGAGTTTACTCGGGGACAGGGATCGTGTGATTCAACAGCAAGCCAGGAGGATATACAGTTTGGAAAATGAGATCAGCCAACTTCGGCAGGAGCTGGAGTTGTTGAGACGAGGAAGCGAGGGAGTTTCCACTTCGTCAAACGGACCACAACGTTCCGCAAGGTCAGTGACTCTTCCTTCCCTTCCTTCCCCCCTGCCCCCCACTGACAACATGCCCTTTTTGTCAGGTCGCTCGGTTTGAACATCGTTTCGTCTGTTTTCCCACGGTCGACTGTGGAATTTGCTGGCTTGCGCAGGTTGCGGATCCGCTAGCGAAGTGGGTAGGCTGGTAGGGCTTTGTTTCCGAGATCCTGTCACAGGCCGACTCGCGATCGAAGTGTGCACAGTCGCCGAGCGTTTCTCGCTCCTCGATCAGCGTGCAAATGAAAAGTCTTCTCCTTTTTCGTTTTACTGCGTGGGCTTTCCTGGAAAGGTGCAATCAATTCTACATTTATTTCATTACATCGGGATTTGTCAAGATGCGGGAGTCGATGTCGAGATGACTGATTCACAGCGTGAGCGAGTTAACAGCGAGACAAATTAATGTTATTACTGCGGCAGGGACATGGCACTTATGCTGGTTTTTCTTTGTGATGCGTGCGACATTTCTTGTTCATGTCGTGACCGACGTGTCCTGATATCACTTAGTGTACTTAGCACGACAAGAATATGTGTGATCAGACCTAGGGTTGATTTCTCGGTAATACCTGCTGCTGATGTTTTCTGCGTCAGGAGGAGGCGTTTGAGAACTCTTTCTCTTCCTTCTGCCTGGCTGCGTGCCTGCAAGTCAAGGCCAAGTGAGATCTGCTCAGATCAGGATCGACACGCTGGGGGGAATCAGCTTTGAGTTTGAGTAATGCACATGAGTGTTTGTAGTTTGCTCTTCGCTCTTTGCAAGGCTGTGAACTGATCGAGTTCACTAGCTTATGATTCCCTTCACTACAGCTTAGAGGGCTCGTTCAAGTCATTGTTTTCTGCGTTGTACAAGTGCCCTACCGACCATGCAGGGCTGAAGATTGCTTGCTCTCTATCGCGACTGTAACAAGGTCCCCGTTCATTGGCGAATCGGTAGTGAAACGCTCGTGCACTTCATCATCATCCCAATCGAGTGACATGCGTATCCCCAGGCAGAAAGCTGACGCACAGAGAATGGCTAGACTAATGTGCCTGGGTTGTGTGGCTTAATCTGCTTGCGTATACTACGTGGTTCAGATCTGCAAGCAGTTTGAAACCGTTTGAAACTGCTGCCACTATTCTTCTGCTTCCACCCCAGTCCAACCCTACCCCTCTCCTAATCTATTATTGGTCTTCTTGTTCTTGCCTTAATCATTATCGTTGCTCTGTCTTCATTTGCCTGGCGTGGGTCCTCGTAACTCGGATGTTCCTGTCCTAATATAGTGTCCTCCTCCAGCTTCTCCTCTTGTTCTCCTCTTGTTCTCCTACTTTCTGCATTTACTTCTCCCACTACAGCTTCAGCTGATTACCCTGCTCTTGTTCTCCAACCAGCTTTAAATGATTTTGATACCGCTACTCCTGATGCTTCGTTCGTTCTCTCTGCTTACAATCTCCTTGCATCGCCATGACTGCTGGTACTGCTTCGCTTGTTTCTCTCCTGGAGCTAATGTTCCTCTTGCTCTCATTTTCTTGCCACTCCTACTTTTCCTACTCCTGTCATTTCTCCCTCTGACTGCTCCTTCCATTTCTCATCTTCATCTCTTTCTCACCTCCCTACTCTAAAATAAATGTGTGCATCTGTGTGTGTGTGTGTGTGTGTGTGTGTGTGTGTGTGTGTGTGTGTGTGTGTGTGTGTGTGTGTGTCTGTGTGTCTTGTCTGTGTGTCTTGTCTGTGTGTCTGTCTGCCTGCCTGCCTGCCTGCCTGTCTGCCTGTTCGTCTATGCGTGTGTGTGTGTGTGTGTGTGTGTGTGTGTGTGTGTCTGTCTGTCTGTCTGTCTGTCTGTCTGTCTGTCTGTCTCTCTCTCTCTCTGTCTCTCTTAGTCTCTCTCTCTCTCTCTCTCTCTCTCTCTCTCTCTCTCTCTCTCTCTCTCGCTCTTTCACACACACACACACACACACACACACACACACACACACACACACACACACACACACACACGCACACACACAAAATCCCTTTCCTGGTGTTGACGGAATTAGCCGACGTCGCCAGTGGTGGAGCACTTTGACAGGTCCATGTTAGCGAGCACTGAAGGCAAACACTGCAGACACAGAGCGCTGGTCGAGGGGGATTTCCTATTGCACAGGAAACGCTGAACTGACGGTCTACGTGTAGATGATGTATAGCTTGCCCTCTTTCCGTCTCCTTACCCTGAGGACAGCGACTGGGGTGGCACTGGGTCAGGGAGGGAGGGGTGGGGGGTGGGGTGGGGGCTGAAAGAGGATCAGATGAGGGGAGAGGGTGGATGGGTTGTGGGATAGCAGTTTGGCATTGAAGGGGAAGAAGGGAAATGCTCCCAGTAGACGGGGATGGGTGGGCGAGAAGAAGGAGGGGTAGTGGGGAAGGTTAGGGGGAGAGGGACGGGAAGGGTTGAGGCTGTGGCGGGTCAACTAGAAAGGGGTACAAGTGTCTGGATTGAAGGGTGTAAGATGTGTGTGTGACACAGAGAGAGACAGAGTAACAGACAGACACCACCCACAACACACACAGCACCATCGCCCACAGAGAGAGAAAGAGAGATGAAGAAGAGACGAAGAGCGAGAGAGAGAGAGTGAGAGAGAGAGAGAGATGAGAGGAGAGAGAGAGAGGGGGGGGGGCGGGGCGGATAGGGAGGGGTTGAGGAGGGAGAGAAAGAGAGCTAGGAGCAAGGGAGAGAGAGCTTGTAAAATTGGTTATTGCATCGTCATGAAGCATTTCCTGCTTTACTTGGCTTTTTATAATTTTTATTTATTTAAATATTTTTTTTTTATAAATTGATATAAACTCATGTGGCTGCGGTATCAGGCTTTTTCAAGCTAAAATGGATAATTGGTCCTTAGCTGAACAGAGGTATTGTGACTTGTAATTTTGAGAAGTATTGTGCAGCCATAAAACTGACCCCTTTATGTGCTTGTTCGTTATTGTCATTGGGAAGTAATATGTGTCACCTTTACCTCATAATATCTTGCCTCAGGACACACTTGCTGAATATGTATCAAAAGAAAAGTGCGCTGAAATATTTAAATGTACATTGACATGATTGAGAAACTGGGTTAAGTAGTTCATCTGAAAGATATGGAATTTCATGTTGACCTTGTTTTTTTGTGTCAAAAGCCTGAAAATGATGAATGCACACATGTAGTGGTGATGCAGTGGTGATTCTGTTAATTTGTTGATGATCACTTTCCATCTGGAATACTCACTTTCTTTTCTCTGCTTTTCATATACACCTTCCAAGCTCCCCCTTTAAAAATAAATAATTGTGGAATGGCTTCGGTGATGCTTGTTGAAGTAATGAAGACAAGGAAAGAAGAGGGGAGTAGATGACATGCTATTCGTTGCAATAAAGTGAGAGAGAATGGGAAGGAAAGGGATGAAATACACAGACAAAGTCTTCTGGTAAACTCATGTGTGCATTTCTACTGCTTCTTTGCAGTGTAAACTGACAGGAGTGGAGAGGTGGAAACAGGTACAAAATGTCTGCCTGTAGGAACTGTACTTCTGTGGCCCTCAATGGCTGCCAACTGCTCCATGCTCACAGCTGTGTGTGCTGTACACAGCTGTTTGATAACCCAGCCTCCAGAACTCCTTTTGCACTGTACTAGGGATGACTCTTGCTTTTCATGCTTGCCTGCATTTCAATGAGCTGCTGAATCTAAGTGGAAGTTGAGTTACTCTGTCAGGAATACCTCCTCCCCCCCCACCCCCCCCCCCCCCCCCCCTCCATCTTCACTACTTTTTTCGTGGTACCTGTACATTTAACTTTAACTGTAGATACACCATAATGTTAGGCTACACAGAAAGAAAAAAACATCCATCAATCTGGCTACTTGGTTACAGATTGTTCAGAGCAAGGACGTTTTTCTAAGTTGTGATTCACCAACAGTGTACACGATGTCCTGACAGATGCTCAACGTTGGTGCCTTTTTTGCCTTTCTCTTCACAATTTCCTTTCCTGGGATAAGTAGTGAGAATGTGTCCAGCACATTATTCCTGTACCTAAAGTATATATGAAAGGAGACGTCTGTTTCCCCTTGTGTTGTATAAAGCAATGGTGACTCACCACCTTGGCTTCTTTCAACAACTTGGTGATAGGCAGATGTTACTCTCTGTCACAAGGCCTTAGGGTCAGGTAACACTGTGCCTGTTTTTTTAAAAATATTTCCCACTGGTGGAAATTGAGGAATAATCCAGCCCTCCAGATGTGTTTCTATACAAAATAGATTGAACTCACTATGTGGTGGAGATATTGAAACTGTGTGTGTCCCTCTTATCCTCATGTAAAATTTAGCAGTATTCACTTGTGTTTTAACTCTTTGCACACAATAAATAAGTTTGTGGGGAATTTTAAAAAATATATTTCATATAACTTCTGTTTATGCTGGCATTAGTTTAGATTTATATTTGGTGTCTTTAACATTTCATCTCTTACTTGTGTATGATTAATTCAAGAGAAATAGATGAATTGTTAAGAAAATAATGTGTATTGAATACCCTGACAAATCATTATGACATGCTACATTTGATGCAGATGTGTTGGAGCTTATCAATTCACAGATGCTTTAAACTCCGCACAGTTTGCTGTATTTGCATGTGTCAGCCATGTTGTAGTGGGATGGAATGAATAGAGAAAAGTGCACTAGACTGCCTAGTCTCCCAACTGCAATATATTTGCATGCATCTGCAGGCCTAATGCAAATGCATCATGGGATCCATTTTGAGACAGCCATGCTGTGTAGGCTGCTGACAGTCTTGTCAAGGAAGACGTGGGTTTTTTGGGCTGGAAAGTCTTTGTCTGCTGCCTCCATTGTTCGCACCACTGCTCCTCCCATGGCTTGACCGGCTGAGCATGTGTTAAGGGGAGGCAACTCCTCAGTCCTTGACTGTTGCCAGTCTGTCTGTCTGTCTGTCTGTCTGTCTGTCTGTCTGTCTGTCTGTCTGTCTGTCTGTCTGTCTGTCTGTCTGTCTGTCTGTCTGTCTGTCCGTCTGTCTCTATGTCTGTATGTCTGTCTGTATGTCTATATGTCTGTCTGTCTGTTCGTCTGTCTGTCTGTCTGTCTGTCTGTCTGTCTGTCTGTCTGTCTGTCTGTCTGTCTGTCTGTCTGTCTGTCTGTCTGTCTGTCTGTCTGTCTGTCTGTCTGTCTATGTCTCTATGTGTGTCTGTTCGTGTGTGTGTGTGTGTGTGTGTGTGTGTGTGTCTGTGTGTGTGTGTGCCTGTCTGTCTGTCTGTGTCTCTGTCTCTCTCTCGCTCTCTCTCTCTCTGATTCTCTCTCTCTCTCTCTCTCTCTCTCTCTCTCTCTCTCTCTCTCTCTCTCTCTCTCTCTCTCACACACTCACACACTCACACACACACACACACACACACACACACACACACACACACACACACACACACACACACACACACACACACACACACACACACACACACACACACACACACACACACACACACACACACACACACACACACACACAATCTGAAGCAGTCTTGCAAGTTCTGCATGAAAAGAAACAATTGGTCTGCCATCTGAGAACTGTGATACTTCTCCTTTGCCCTGTCCATGATTGAACTGCAGGTGCAAAGATGTGATGCATGCTGCAGCACCTGTCTACTTTGCACTTTTTTTGTTGAGAGGATTTTTTTCTCCAACTTTTATACTATAGTCATGGTATATTTGTTACAGGGAATAAGAACATTTAGGGAATAAGCTTAATCCCTGAAATTTTAAGGGAATAGGTTTATTCCCTGTTTCAACTGGGGAGTAAGCTTATTCCCTAAAAAAATCAGGGATTTAGCTTATTCCCTGCAATGGGAGGTCATTTTTTTGCCTTATTCCCTGATTAGTTTGAAACACACAAACAGAAAGACGTGTACATTTTACCATAAATAAATTCGATGTCAGTGAGCTTTGATCACTCTTTAAAACTTCTTTTGCTTGGAAATGAGTTCTTTCTTGACTTTTACTCACTCTCTTGATAAATACAGAATGATTTCGTGAACTGTTGTCGGTGTTTGTGTTTTGATTTTTCCTCGGGCAGATTCAGTTCAATTGAAAAAGTCAGTCTAGTCTGTGATTCATATCAAGCAACATGGACGCGAAAGAACAAGTATTTCTTGAGGAAGTGCTAAAAATAAGGAGAAAGCAAATATATTACTTATGACCAGAGATGAGTACCACAGAATTTTAGATGAAGTGAAGGAAGCAGCAGCAACATCAGCTACTAAAACCCAACATCAAAGGCACCTTCTAAGAAGGTATGGAATTCTTACCTGTGAGCAAGTATCCAAACTCGTTCTAAAGCGAAAGGACGAAACGGAGCAACCAACACACTTCATATTTGTTGAGGAAATGTACGATGTTTTAAAGCGCATCCATGTTGTCACTGGCCATGGTGGCCGTGATAAAATGTTGAAAGAGGCTGCAAAAAAGTATGCAAACATAACAGAGGCCAGTGTCACTTTGTTCAAGTCTTTGTGCGTTCAGTGTCAGAGAAAAAAAGAAGACCTACTATGAGCTCCGTCGACATCGAGTCAAACAGAGTTATCTTTTCCTACTTGTGGTCAAACAATGGCTTCGTCCAAGGAGTACTCCTTGGCTTCGTCATATGTTGAACGTTTACCAGCAGACGCAAAAAAGCGGTACCACGAGAAGATTGTTGACGTTGATGGGTTAGATCCGTATCAAATACCAAACAGTTCGTTGTCTGTCGACAAAAAGCAGCTGCCGGACATAAACCACGCCAGGATTGTGCAATATTTTGTGCTGGGCAAAAGTGCGTACACGTGCGAAGATTTCGCAGCCTACAAGAGCTTAGGAGCTTACAGGACTTTCGTCTGTGGTTGGGTGCGAGAAGTGCGAAGCTACAAACCAGATGGCTGTCAGAACACAGTAGTTTCAGCAAAGGTAAATTTGATTGCGTTTAATACATTGCGCGTTGTACAGTAATGTTTGAATTAGGTCATGTTATGATCTACACTGGCTACAGTGTGACTAGTACTGTAGTAGCAACGACAGTTCAGTTCAGTTCAGTTCAGTTCAGTCCAGTCCAGTCTCTTAACCCTGAGATGGGTTGTTGAGGCACCACTTATGACTTTCGGACAATCTTCCTCCATCGATCTCTATCCTCTGTGGCTCGCTGTGAGTCAGCAAAGGTCAAGCCTGTCCACTCTTTGATATTGTCTTCTCACCTCTTTCTCTGCATGCCTCTCTTTCTCCCACCTGGTACGGTACCTTGCAGGATGGTCTTGGACAGCCCACTGCCTCTTGACACGTTCAGAATCTTGCGGTAGCATCTCATTTCCAGGGCTTGTATCCGTCTCTGTAGTTCAGATGTGAGTGATAGTAGCAATGACACTAGACTGTAAATGCATCAAAAGTTTTCAGATGAAACAAAATTTAGGAGCAAGCCTACTTTTTCTTAGCAAGCCTTTTGAATTTGATTTGCTTAGTAATCTGCACTGTTGCAGCCAAAGTGTGGCCCAGTTTGAGCGTTGGCTTCCAGCTAGGGCTGGTCACATCACGAATGTAGGCTGGTGCTCCAGAAAAAGAACAGAACATTTTACTCAGATTTATTTACATTCATTGTTAGCAAGGTTAAACATCACGTAAGAACTAAGATCTTGTGTTTTTCACGTTAAAAAAAAAATTACGTAAAAAATATTTATGTGAAAGGGTGTCAAAACGCAAAGAATCACGAGGAAAGCGTATGAAAACGTAAGAATAATTTAAGACAGGTTGTCATTACGCAAACTATTTTCAGTAAGACGTATCACCAAAAATGGTCTGAAATAAACTGTTTTGTAGTATCAAAAAGTCAAATCTTGGCCTTTCTTTCTCCCCTGTAATCTGTCCTGCATACTCTCTTTCCTTTTCTAGTATTTGTTAAGTTACAAAACGCAAAACATAACAAATTCTCACCATTTACAAAGTGATCCGAACAAACACGTCGATCTGCCTTAGTATCAAAAGTGAGTGACTTCAGGTTCAGTTGAGCAATCCACTCACGGCGCCTTTGACTGTTTGAGTTGTGAGATCCAGCATTTCCTTGCCTTTTCGCGTTACAATACGCGGTATGACAAAAAGTCGTTGATCATTCTCGCTGTCATGCCTATTGTGGCAGTTCTTCACACAGCAGGCGATCACCATTGTAGAAACAACAAACTGTCTGCTCCAAAAACAGTCGTGTCTTTCACAGATTTTGTAAGCGACGCGCGTTTGACCACAAGTAGGAAAAGATAACTCCCGTTTGACTCGATCTCGACGGAGCTCATTAAAGGCATCGTTGTGAAGCCTCTCCTGTCAAAGTCCTTTGGATCAAGATCTCAAGTGGATTTAATTGACTATCAGTCACTTAAACAGGGAGGATACTCATGGGTTATGGTCTACCAGGAACATCTTACCAAGTTTTGCGTGCTTAGAGTGCACGAGTGATCGTTTCGCTTTTCTCTTATTTGTTTATCTGCTCCGACACTCGTGCACTGAGTTTTGATGCATGACCGGGACACTCCCTGCAGTATGTTTTGTTTGCTTTGTATGTAAGGTTTTAGCACTAGCTGTAGGTGTAAATATGGTCAGTTATTAATATAATTGGTGAATTTAGTTGTCATGAAACTTTGTTTTGTGCGTTAATGCCATTTTCTTGTCATAATC
Organism: Theodoxus fluviatilis; assembly: GCA_034096865.1. Lineage (NCBI taxonomy): Eukaryota > Metazoa > Mollusca > Gastropoda > Cycloneritida > Neritidae > Theodoxus > Theodoxus fluviatilis. The sequence goes on from JAWQFJ010005292.1 coordinate 64,798, forward strand.
TTACACGTTACATTACGCCGAATGCGGGCAGTTGATCATGCACTTATGGACTATCAGTCTATGATCGTGAATTTTCTGTCCTCGCCGGACCAGGGAAACGAAATAGTCAATTCAAGTCAAAACTAAACAGTTATCTGCTGCTACTCATTCGAGCTTTACACGAAACATTATATCACTCTAGCTCGATCGTCTGCTGGCGTAGTGACTACGGTTCGATCGCGTTCTTCTGCTAGCCAGCTAGGTACGTACGGTGAGGTTTGTTTACTTATCTTCTGTGGGTTTTGTGCAGAAAGTATACGTTAAAACAGTCTAATATAACTATTTTCGGTTAGTTTTTAATCTAATTAATCTTTTTGCATGCTTTAATGTCATCCTTTTGCCACGATCTAGAGATCATCACATCAGCTTCTATTGTTACCAGTCTACCAGAACTGCCAGAAGTAAAGGGACGAAACTCGGGCTTAATTTCCGTTTCAGAAATGAGAATGTCCTATACTTTTGTGTTCACATTAACCAGTCCGCAGAATATGTAATTGTTTTGACTTGTTGCCCACTTCTTATAATGGCTTTCATTGTTTGTGAGCAGCAATATTTTTATCTTGTATTTTGATCCTTGTGTATTTATGAATAAACTAATGTTTAAAGCAACAAATCTTGTATTAGTGTTTCTGTTTGTGTGCTTTAATTAGTTTAAACTAATCAGGGAATAAGGCAAAAAAATGACCTCCCATTTCAGGGAATAAGCTAAATCCCTGATTTTTTAAGGGAATAAGCTTACTCCCCAGTTGAAACAGGGAATAAGCCTATTCCCTTAAAATTTCAGGGATTAAGCTTATTCCCTAAATTTTCTTCTTCCCTGTAACATATTGACTATGATTTTGTTTTCTCTTTCCACATTTGTTAGGGATAGTCCACATGCTAACTTTTGCATGGAAAAAATTGATGTATGGCATTATTTTGTAATAAACATAATACACAAATATATTTTCACAGTGTTCATTTTTCACATTTTACCCATTTTCTGTGATCTTATGGATGCATGTTAAAAATTCTACAAAACTGCTGAAGTTCACTGTGAACTGTGTAATTTTCACATGAATGATTTGTTTTGACAATTACAAGATCTCAAAAGCTGACTTAGTCATCATTTAGATGTCTAGCATCGAAGAACATGTATTGAAGAGTGGGTCTAGCAATGAAGCTTTGGAGCTAGCCTGTTTGTAACTTTATTGCAAGATGGGTGTTCGATGCCAATGATATTTGACAGTGATTTACTTTAATGGCTGATGCATCAGAACTTCAAGCATTAGTGACAGCAAAGAAGACCAGCTCAGTTAATACATGAACACATAAATGTCAGCATGCTGGTGCATGATTTGTTACTTGATCTTCATACACAATTTACTGTTTATGTAGAGTTTGCACATTATTGATATTGCACATACATTCTATTACACACACTTGGAACAAGCTATAGACTTGTAGTGTCATGTTAAAAGCTAAAAATAATTATTGAGATGGATTAGATTGTGAAATAGGTCACCATTGATGTGGAATTTTACAGTTGTTTAACTTTGATGTGTAATTGTTCTCTCTCTCTCTCTCTCTCTTTCTCTCTCTCTCTCTCTCTCTCTGATGTTTGTGTGTTTGTGCACATGTGTCATTTGTGTTTGTGTGTGTTTAGACCTTTCTCTAAATGCTTTATCTCATGAGGAGACTGGAGGGAATGTAATGTAAGTGTTTATACTTTATCAAAGGAAAAGTGTTAAGTTGTCTCAGAAACAAAACGGTATGAAAATGTATTCAGACTATGTCTTATTTGAAAAACATATCTGTTTGTTGTTTTTGTTGAGAAAAGTGAAACTATGTTTCATAAGCCAATTTGTGAGCTCACATTCAGCATTGAAGGATAGGAGAAAGTCACATTACTTTCGTAGGTTGATAATGTATGTTCAAAGTGGGATGTAGCACATTTAAAGCGAGATGTAGTATGCAAGTGTTTTGGTGTCACTTGGTCAGAAAGTGTTTAATGTACCACTTATTTTGCAGTAGTCAGTTTTTAAAGTATGCTGTTATATTCGTGAAAATATCCTCAAATATTGTTTTAAAAACACACTAACTTAGCACTTTTTCTTTAAGCTTCTAGCTTATCCCGAATTCCACCATACTTGACCCCTGCCTTCAGCAAGTGACTAAGTTGCATTGTAGCATGATGATGAAGAGATAATTCTGAAACCATACACAGTGTATATGATTACAGACATGACCTGTACTGAATGATAGTGCACATTAACAACTGGCCATGTGATAAATTTCACATTTACAACAGCATCAGTGCAATTTCTCAATAATTTGAATAGTCCTCTTCCATATTGATCACCTTTACAATCATCAGAAGCATCAGTCATGGCTTTAAATGCCATTTCATTTGGCACTGAATGTTTTGACGTTTTCCCTATGGAGATAAAGGTACAAAATTGTGCATTCATGACACCAACATGGAAAACTTTGAATCTGCAAGACTGCTTGGTCAAGGGGTGGAAAAAGTTTGTTTTAGATAACGGGGGAAAAGAAAGTGTGTGTGTGTGTGTGTGTGTGTGTGTGTGTGTGTGTTTTTCAAGCAGTGAAAATAACAATTTAGGGCGGCAAACTGTAGGGTCGTGAGGTGACCGGAAACAACTTTTCCTCCCCCTTAGACAAGTGCAGCATCACTAGATGGCCTGAAATAAATGCAGCTGTTATTTATGGCTCTAGGGCGACTAGGTCAGTAACTCCATGGAGAAGAGAGGGGGTAGGGAGGGGTAACGGGGGTGGAAGGTGGGTATGGAGGAGAGGGGGTGGTTGACAAAGGGACAGAAATGAGGCAAGACAGGGGTGGGAACAATGCATACATGGACTGGGTGTGGAGATGGGAAGAGGAACTCTGGCATGAGGTAGGGGATAGAGAAAAAAGTTGGAAGGTTACCGATCAACAATGCGGAGCCATAAGGATGCAGTGAAAACAATGGGTATGAGCTACAAGAGACAATGGACTAGAGTTGAGTGGAGAGAAGTGGAGACAAGTGGAGTGAGTTGGAGTTGGGAAGAGGGGACTGCATTAGGAACACTGGAGGACGGAGATCGTGGAGGTGGGGAAAGCAATGGCGTAAATAAGGCTGAAATGGTCGTTGTCCCAAACATTTCCGGACACTGTACCTGAGATACTCTGTCCGATTTATTAAGAAATGATTTTGAAATACTTCGGTAAAATTTATAAGTTTCACATTTTCTGGGATGGTTTGTGCATGGATGAAGATGACTTTGGTGCCCAAAAACGAAATTCAAATCAAGGGGGTCTGGCTTTAAAAAGCTCATAAATTAACGGACAGAGTACCTCAGGTACAGTGTCCGGAAATGTTTGGGACAACGACCATTTCAGCGTAAATAAGGGTTAGGTGTTTAGCAGGGATTTTTGCAATGTGAACGGGAAATCATCTCCCTGATCTATCGAATAATAAATCTTCAGCCAGGAAAGTATTACTGGTGATGGATTCAGTACATGGCGCGAGGCAGGCGGAAGGTGATACATGGAGGAAAACAAATTAATGGAGAAAAAGGTCGTGGGGTGGAGTTGGCAGGGGAAGTGGGGGGGAGGGTGGAGGGGTGGGGGGGAGGAGCCAACTCTTGTTGGTGGAGGAGGGGAAGTCATGCTGCCCAAACAGCTCTGTTGACAGCAGGCAGGTCGTGATGCCGACTCCAGTCCAGACCTGCTGTCCCTGCCTCCCTGACCCCACCTTGCCCTCGTGCAGCTGTCCTTGTCCCCCAATGAGTTTGATGGTGTATGATATACCAGTGCTGTCCCCCTCTCCCCTTCCCCCGCTGTCTGCCACTCTGTCTCCCGCTCTGTCGCACAGACGGGTTGAATGCTATGCAAAATGATTACTGTTACACGGAAAGGTCATGACGTCGTGCATGCGTGAGGTATTTGGGACTGGCATTAAATGTTTTCCCCCTAGGGTGTGCCAGGTGATCGATCCGTCGGCTTGCCGTTTTCAGGTGATGTACATTTTGAAAAGCCACAATGACTCAAGGCGTTGTGGGTCACTGATAATGTTTGGACGCTGTGAATATAATCAACACTAAACAAACATTTTACGAGTAGTTTTGTCCACTGTCGTAGAGAAAGGCAAACGAGTATGTCGTTGTAGTTAATTCTTGTAAAGATCTGGTTTAAGTGGCTTTGAAAACACAGCAGTTGGAGATTGCTCTGCATGTGCATTTCCATTGATATATAATCTTTTTTTCAGTTATAATGCCCATGTCACTGATGCCGGTTGTCTCCCGCCATGCAGTTTACGTCGTCAATCCCAGCATTTAAGTATAGCGACTCCTGGCAAGTCACCTGCAATAGATGTTGAATGACAGTGCTTTTGTGCACTTCCTTCAAGACCTTAAAGTTAAAGGGTGTGGTACATACACCTATGTGTGGAATTTTCCATGGATCGAGTGGCAATAGTCGGGCTATCCGTGAATTTTGAGCCATAAACCTCGATGACATTGTTAAGTTTACTAACAGTCACAAAGTGACTCTGAGAAACAATTGTGGAAGTGGTTTTCTTTATCTTGAAAAAATTCGTCACTTGCATGGGTAAATCTTAAAGTTCTCTCTCTCTCTCTCTCTCTCTCTCTCTCTCTCTCTCTCTCTCTCTCTCTCTCTCTCTCTCTCTCTCTCTCTCTCTCTCTCTCTCTCCCCCCCCCCCCCCCCCCCCCCCCCACTGAAGAAAGACGCGTCTGTAGCATCGTCAAAATAGAATATCGTGTGACTGGAGAATTGGTTTCTGGACCTCAACAAGTTATTGCCAAAACTCACAAATCTCTCTCAAAGCGCTCTCGAGACACGCGTACGTTCTAGAAAATGGAGATCTCAACAATGGCGTGTACACCAAGTGAGTGACACCCAAAAAAAAGCCCAGGAATGCTTCATATGATGGAATTCAACGGCCACCCCCATCTCGAGCAGTGACATCGTTCCAGCAACGAGGCCCCACGGTGCGTGCATCTCGTGAGGCGCGATTTGCTACCGTGTCACCTGGACGCATGCACGGTCAAGTTGCGACCAAGTCATGCTGCGATCCTTCTTCTGTGTTCCATGTGTGTGGTTTGAGGCGCAAAGAAGACAACAGACGGACCGATCAGTGATAAAAATCCGTCATGCCAGGATGGCGCCTGCGAGAGCACAAGAGCAGCGGCACCTGACCCAAACGCAGTGTTCGGCACAGAAGTAGGTTGTCAGTGCGCTTTTGAAGGAATCATGTGCAATAAGAGTGCAGACCCAGCAGAAGTCACGAAATAGCTTCAGTGCATGTCAGAAGAAAAGTGGTCTAGTGAGTGGTGTGACAGCTGTGCAGAGCCTATTCGCTCATCGCCAAGATTTGCCTGCCTTGTGTGCCCTAACACTGTGTACTGCAGAGACTGTTACCCATCCGTCTTCCACCCTGGTCATGACTTTCGAGAGAAAACAACCCCCTCTTCTGAATCTGGGCACAGGAACTTCCTGATGTGACGTGACAGATTATGACACAGCTCAGACTGTTGATTGAAGGCTGATGTGCAGTGTGTAAAGGCTTGCTAGTTTTTCTCCTTATCCTAGTGCTGCAGGATCTACCAGTAGGGTGTGCAGACTTACACGATGGAAAGGAAACGAAACGCCATTATTTAGGTTTGGTTTTCCCACCTGAAGGGCTTGTTTCCCATACACGTGGCAAGAACGTGGAGAAAGTTTTGTTATGTGAGTTTTGTTTTTATTTTTCCTATTTAGGTTCTCGTTTTGTTGTAGTTATTGAGTGCTCTTAGCCGAGAGTCTCGAGAAATTTTGCAAGTTTGGTAAGAAATCGCGTTCGTACTGTGTCGTTTCTCTCTATCTCCGCCCCAAATTAAAGCCCCCCCCCCCCCCCCCCCCCCCCCTACAAGCCAAAGACTTAGATAAGTCCCAAGTGGGAGAAAACCCTTCTGATAAGGCGTGTAAGCTGAAGGACAAAAACAAAGAGAGTCGCTAATGGTTTGCTTGTGTTTTCGTGCATTTTGTAGCTTGTGTCCTGCAAACGCATACAACTTGTGTCATGTTTTGTGAATGCTAATTTGCTGTTGTGGAGAGTTTTCCTAAAACACAGAGTAATGTAATTTCCTTTTCTTTAGTCTCTTGTTCGCGAGGAGACGTGCACATGCTCACTAGCGTGTGTGTGTGTGTGTGTGTGTGTGTGTGTGTTGGTGCGTGTCATTCTGAACACAGAGATATAGTATAGTCTCAGCCACGCTGAATGGGTGCGTGTGTGTGTGTGGGTGCGTGTGTGTGTGTGGGTGCGTGTGTGTGTGTGGGTGCGTGTGGGTGCGTGTGTGGGCGTGCATGTTTGTCAGTTTGTTTTGAGGTTATAATTTGTTAATATGATTCCAAACCTAAACGTGCACTGTATTTTGAACTGGTTTGAATGTTGAATTTGTCATTTATCCCTCCTTGTACAGGCTGACGGCCTTAAGGAAAGGTGAAAAGAAAAATAAAGAAACCAGTGATGTTCTTGTCTTTCTTGCGATGGGCCACTTACCTTAATCTCGTGTGCGCACACACGCACGGGGAACCTGTAGATTACTAATTTGTTAATAAGATTCTGTTCGTACAAAATTGTTCTATAAATTTGTATCACAGACCGTTGTCATCAAATTATGTTGTTTTGTACTCATTGCTTCACTATGATTGTTTCATGTCAATTCCCATGTTGATTTTGTACCCTTTTTCGTTTATGGGCCGCAGGCCTAACGAATAAAGCTTCAAAGTCTCAAAGTCTCAAAGTCTCTCTCTCTCTCTCTCTCTCTCTCTCTCTCTCTCTCTCTCTCTCTCTCTCTTGTTCGTGTCGCATCATTCTTGCAGACTGCTTTGAGAGATGAGGATTGATCTTGTCATCGCTCATGCAAAATACACTTACTCGTATGCCTTTGCTCTGGCATTTCACTGGCTTATCAATTGGCAATTTTTCAGGTAGCTGTCAGCATTACGGCATTATGACGAGAGGCGAATTTTGTCAGTGCACAATGATCTCTTTCGCCAGCTTTGGCCTGGAATTGTATCTGGTTTGTTCGTTCCGCTTTTCTCGCCAATTGTTTACTCCGAGCGCTTGTGTTGACTCACGACCGAGACCAGCGAAGTAGAAGCTGCACCTGCCTCTAAGAGCTTGCGTTTTTCCGCTCCATTTTCTCTAACAAATCGGCCTCTGCCAGCATTTGTGTCTCCGCTCCTCTGGCGACTACTGGCAGGGAACTCGGTCTGAAAGCAGACGCTACATCTGTCTGGAAACTTTCTCCAAAGGTCATGTACAGAAGGTCTTTGCTTTCACCCCACGGCGAGGTCAGGCTGATGCGCATTGTACGTCTGTCATGCTTGGAGGGCGTACAGAGGGGTGAGGACCTTTCATCCTGCCTCCACCAGGTGATATAGGCGTCTTCGTGGGGGGCCAAATACCTCTGCCATCAGTTAGGCAGCTGGAGGGAAAGGGAGGAGTTGGAGGTGGGGTGGTGTAAGGGGTAAGGAAGGGCGCATAGGATAAGGTTAGGGGCCAGGCACTTAGAGAAGAAAGGGGGATGGAGGTGGGGACGGGGTGGTGGTGGTGGTTGGGTAATGACAATCAGGAACATCATTAGGCCAGGGCAGGTTGACGGCTATGTTGTAGTCACGTGCTGACATGGCCAGGCCTTAGGTCTCAGGTGGAGGGGGTTCGTACTGGTTGGGTAGTTGAGGCGAGGTGAGGGGTGATGTGAGACTGGAGTCCAGAGGTGCCTGCAACTTCAAGGCGAAAATAAATGTGAAAATTGGAGGGAACATACACATGGAGATCACAGAAGCTTTCATTTCAAATGGGAAAGGGAGCCTTGAACAGAGCACAAAAAGGCAGGGACTTTGAAAGCTGAGACGCAAGCTGGGAAGAGGATGACACAGTAGTAGAGTTGCATTAGGAAGAGAAGCAACAGGAGGCACCTGAAACCAGATGCCCGTGTCGTGTCGTGACAGGTGCTTCGTTTCTGCGTCACCGGTACGAGACCAGACCGAGTATTTCTGTGTCCGTTGCAATGCTTCTGTTCCTTGCTTGATAATCGAATGAGTTTATTTCATGGCTGCCTTGACGCTCAAAATAGGAAAGCACAGTTTTTTAAACCCATATTGTTTGCTGTCTGTGTTGATCGAACGAATTGAAACTCTAAATTCTGATTGACGGTGGGGGTAAGTTTGTGAGTGAACAAAGGACCTCTTTGGTTTTGCAAAAACGACTCGACATAAGTAGTTTTTAGGAAGACTTTCATCGAAAACCGTGGCGGTTTACATGTTGAATGCTTCAGAACTGTCAACAAGGTTTCGGCCAAACTGTAAGCGAATGGTTAACACCCTAAACAATTTCAATTAATGAAATGTCAAGAGCCTGTTTGTCGTTTGTTATGTTGTTGGACTGACGCAGTCCACAGATAGTGCAGATAGGCGAAGTACTACAGATGCGTCTGTGGCATGTATACATGTATATGTATTTTTCGTCTGAATGAGTCATACGAATGACGTAGGCAATTCATTTCTCCACTGCGTTCCGTGTCACCCTTTTAGACCGAGAACGTCGGCCTAGCTACTCGTCATCGGAGCTTTCCTCCCCTCGGACAGACAGTAGATAGAGCGAAATGTACAGCATCACCGGTGTCCACTGAACTAAGGAACCCCTGTCGCTTGTGTCCATAAACTGAAATATCCCCGTGACGTAAACCTTTTGACCAGCCTGCCCGCCTCTGTACGTCCCAATATATATGCATCTCGTGTAGATAATGAGAGAGGGGAGGGTTAAATTGGAAGGGAGAGGGGGTTCTGGGGGCGTGGCGAGATACGCTAGCCCCATTTGTTCTCTACGTCCCAGGGGGCCGATGGGTCTGGGGGTGGTTGTGGGTTGGGGGGTGAAGGTGCTACGTCAACAGCTGAGGCTGGAGAGCAGCGGGCCTTCCCATGCTGGACAGATGGGTCGAGGATAGAGTGTCGAGCGAAGGGGAGAGATAGTTTACCTTGATCCTCGCACGGGTCCCTCCCTGGCTGGCGTGAGGGGAGAGACGCGTGCGGCAAGGAATCTGTGGACTGCGGGCACTGCTCCTGTCCGTGTGTACGTCTGTCTGTGGCAGTCTCTCTCTCTGTCTGGGAGTGTACAGGGACTCCCAACACCACTCGCCACTCTGGAGACTGTACGCGCCCTCGCTCGCGGCACCGACATGCTCATCTGTATCACAGGGTGAGTGTGTGTGTGTGTGTATGTGTGTGTGTCACTGTGTGTGTGTGTGTGTGTATGTGTGTGTGTGTGTGTTTGTGTGCGTCGTGTGTGTCGTGTGTGTGTGTCTCGTGTGTGTGTGTGTCGTGTGTGTGTGTGTGTGTGTTGTCTATGTCTCGCGCGCGCGCGTGTGTACACTCTCTCTCTCTCTCTCTCTCTCTCTCTCTCTCTCTCTCTTGTGCGTGTAAGTGCATACACATGTATGCGTTAGTTGTAGTTGTGTGTTTTTGTGTAGATGTATTCGAGATGAAATGTATATCAATGTATTCGTTGTGTGTGTGTGTGTGTTTACTTGTGTGTCACATGCTGTTCGTGAACAGACTGTTTGTGAGGCGTATTGGGAAGTTGTGGTTGTGTTGCTAATATTGTCTACTGTAGTATGCCTGGGTGTATATGCTGGTCAGCACTGTTGTGTTCAGTGGAGACGATGAGAGCTGTGCGCGCGCTCACAGCAGGGGCGGGGTACGCGGCACGTGAGAATGTTTGACATAACGCAGTTGAGTGGGTGGAGGACGGGTGTGTTGTGTGAGGGGAGAAATGAGTGAGTTGAGGTGTGGGGTAGTGATCGTAGAAATTAATGAGTTTTTTTTCGTGTGGGAATGGCGTGAAGTGTCGATTGGGTGTGTGGCGGACGTGTACACGCACGTGGACACGCACAACACATATTAATGGAAGCAAGTAGCACAATTGCTAGGCTCTACCGCAACGATCATGCGTTCTCAGCTGTCTGTGACCTCAAAATATCTAGCGTCTAATCGCTTCCTCGTTGAAAATAAAGTGTATGAGATTTCCGTGTAGTTTTTTCATCCGTTATCGATCTTTTCACACAAATATGCGATAAGCTCCTTCTAGTTTGTATGCTCGTCCTTGAAAATCGTGTCCTATTTTTCCTTTGTGCCCTTGAGTCGTTAACTCTTTGCCATTGTTGGCGCTCTTTGCACCGTCAGACACCACTTCTGTTGCTCCACCAGCGTTCATGTTTCCAGACCAGCGTAAGCCCTTGGGCTTGGAAAATGTGCTTACGTCAGGAGAATGGGCCTTTGCGTGAATCACGCAGTGTCTGTGCTCTGTTTAATGCCCGGTGCAGTTGAAGCGTGTCTCTGTAGGATACTCCCACCATTTCAATGCATTAGTCAATGAATCCTTTTCTACCTGTAAAAATAATCATGGGCACAGATACGGTGTCATTTCGTTCAGAGCCCTTTTGCTTGTGCACCGGTTTATTTTGCTTTTGGGAAATATGTTATTCATGGGCAGATGACTAGCTTTGCTTGGGATGGTTGGGTTAGAATTTGCGTCACACGGTGCTTCAGGGGATGTCCATTTATGCCATAGATTGCGGGCCTGTTCGCTAAAAAATTGTTTACTTAGAGAATTTTCAGCATTGTCTGTTATGGGCTGACAGACTCCTGATGATAAGTAGATGTAAAAGGTGAATGTTGAAGGAGAAAGAACACGACGATACACCTTTTTAATAGTTGCGTCATGATGTCATCGCTTACCATACCCCTAACGTTTCATTGCACTAGTGAGACTGCCGAGACCTGATGGCCTCTAGAGGTCAACTGCAACGTCAGAGACCTGAATTTCATGTCGCGCTAAAACGCTTGTTGCGAGTCCACTCACCCGGTAATAAATCACACACAGCCAGAGGTGCTAGATGCAATATACATGTACGCGTACAACATGGCGGCCTGCTCCACTTTTGCATGAATATCCTGTCTCCATGAGCTTTCTTCTCGTCGTCAACCCAGCGAGCTGCCGTCTCCCAGTCTCTCATATTTTTTCTTCTAAAAGGCAGCGCATTTTACAGGTCGCAAACCCCAAGTGCACATCAAGTGGTTGTTTTCAATGCACCAGGCCAACGTCCCGTATGTCCTGGTTAGCGTACGAGGGGAAAAGGACGTGCCTTTCGCGGTATCCGATTAATTACCCGCACAAAACTGCTGCCTCCAGTCGGCTCGTTAACTGTTCGCCTGGGCAAGCGTGGAAATGTCAGGACTGGAGCCGGATGGCGAGAGACAGAGGCAGAAGGGGGGGCTGAAGACACAGACGGCGCTCAACATCTGCAGAAGGTGACAGTGTCCTCCACTCGTGCCTCCCCATACGTTGCCCGCCAGCCCTCCTCGTCTGACCCACATAAGAAGTGCTCAGATAGCTCCCAACAGGAGTATCTGCCTTCCTACCTACTTACATGTCTACCTACCCAGTCTTCGCACTTACTTCTTACTTACCTCTCGGCCTCCCGTCACAAGGCTGGTGGCGCTGTGCCATTTACCTGTGCGTGGAACGATCGTGTCGGCAGTGGTGAGGGCTTTCCTAAAGGCGTCGTTGTTTATCTTGCCTGTCTCTCTGCACTGTGACGGACAGCAACTCCAAGCGCCAAACTGACCGCTTGTGAGGTGTCTGTGGTGACCAGTCGGTGGCGACCTCCTATATCATCTTGTGTGCCATGGATATTGTTGTGAAGTGGCTACCATGGCCGAATTATCGATGTGGACTTTATTTGGAGTGTTTTATTATGGTGTGAACTACAAATTGATTTTTCGTCCGCTGTTACGTCAGGTGGCCAGTTGCAGTGGAATGCATGGTAATCTACACTGATGACAGTTAGCACTTCATGACCTGTAGTCTTCAACTGGTTGACTTGCTTGAAATTTGAGACGTGTTAACTGTGGACTCTTATGAGTGAACTTCATAGTGAGATACATTGTCCAACTACAAGGGAAAATGACCTTGTCGTCAATTATAATGGATATCAGCATTCCTTCATTGGAGGATTCTGATAGTTAAACTGAGTGGGTGTTAATGGAGTGAACTGCAGATCCATTTCCTCCAAAGACGTGAAGACAACTGTGCAGAGGCTCTGCTTCTGTCAGCTGATTACTGTGGATGCCGTTTGGACTTCGCCAGATCGTTAGTTCCTCATGGGCACATTCACGTAGCAGGGGGGGGGGGGGGGGGGGGG
>JAWQFJ010005293.1:10000-22500 GCA_034096865.1 Theodoxus fluviatilis
GAACTTGATCCTCGTTGAATGTGACAAGGGAAATTGCACTTATGATTAGTGAGTTTTTTGCTGTTAGAGTCTAGCGGAGGGGGTCTAGCGGAGGGGAGGGGGTCTAGCGGAGGGGGTCTAGCGGAGGGGTGCACCTCTCAAGGGATGGGTGGATGGATGGTGTTGTACGGCCTATAAGGCTTTGTAGGCTATAAGGCTGTGTAGGCTACAGGGCTGTGTAGGCTATAAGGCTTTGTAGGCTATAAGGCTGTGTAGGCTATAAGGCTGTGTAGGCTATAAGGCTGTGTAGGCTATAAGGCTGTGTAGGCTATAAGGCTGTGTAGGCTATAAGGCTGTGTAGGCTATAAGGCTGTGTAGGCTATAAGGCTGTGTAGGCTATAAGGCTGTGTAGGCTATAAGGCTGTGTAGCCTATAGGCTGTGTAGGCTATAAGGCTGTGTAGGCTATAAGGCTGTGTAGGCTATAAGGCTGTGTAGGCTATAAGGCTGTGTAGGCTATAAGGCTGTGTAGGCTATAAGGCTGTGTAGGCTATAAGGCTGTGTAGGCTATAAGGCTGTGTAGGCTATAAGGCTGTGTAGGCTGTAAGGCTGTGTAGGCTATAAGGCTGTGTAGGCTATAAGGCTGTGTAGGCTATAAGGCTGTGTAGGCTATAAGGCTGTGTAGGCTATAAGGCTGTGTAGGCTATAAGGCTGTGTAGGCTATAAGGCTGTGTAGGCTATAAGGCTGTGTAGGCTATAAGGCTGTGTAGGCTATAAGGCTGTGTAGGCTATAAGGCTGTGTAGGCTATAAGGCTGTGTAGGCTATAAGGCTGTGTAGGCTATAAGGCTGTGTAGGCTATAAGGCTGTGTAGGCTATAAGGCTGTGTAGGCTATAAGGCTTTGTAGGCTATAAGGCTGTGTAGGCTATAAGGCTGTGTAGGCTATAAGGCTGTGTAGGCTATAAGGCTGTGTAGGCTATAAGGCTGTGTAGGCTGTGTAGGCTATAAGGCTGTGTAGGCTATAAGGCTGTGTAGGCTATAAGGCTGTGTAGGCTATAAGGCTGTGTAGGCTATAAGGCTTTGTAGGCTGCTGTGTAGGCTATAAGGCTGTGTAGGCTATAAGGCTTTGTAGGCTATAAGGCTGTGTAGGCTATAAGGCTTTGTAGGCTATAAGGCTGTGTAGGCTGTAAGGCTGTGTAGGCTATAAGGCTTTGTAGGCTGTAAGGCTGTGTAGGCTATAAGGCTTTGTAGGCTGCTGTGTAGGCTGTAAGGCTTTGTAGGCTATAAGGCTGTGTAGGCTATAAGGCTTTGTAGGCTATAAGGCTGTGTAGGCTATAAGGCTGTGTAGGCTATAAGGCTGTGTAGGCTGTAAGGCTTTGTAGGCTATAAGGCTGTGTAGGCTATAAGGCTCTTTAGGCTGTAAGGCTTTGTAGGCTGTAAGGCTGTGTAGGCTATAAGGCTGTGTAGGCTATAAGGCTTTGTAGGCTATAAGGCTGTGTAGGCTATAAGGCTGTGTAGGCTGTAAGGCTGTGTAGGCTTTAAGGCTTTGTACTGGCTATAAGGCTGTGTAGGCTATAAGGCTTTGTAGGCTATAAGGCTGTGTAGGCTGTAAGGCTGTGTAGGCTATAAGGCTTTGTAGGCTGTAAGGCTGTGTAGGCTATAAGGCTGTGTAGGCTATAAGGCTGTGTAGGCTGTAAGGCTTTGTAGGCTGTAAGGCTTTGTAGGCTATAAGGCTGTGTAGGCTATAAGGCTGTGTAGGCTGTAAGGATGTGTAGGCTGTAAGGCTTTGTAGGCTATAAGGCTGTGTAGGCTATAAGGCTGTGTAGGCTATAAGGCTTTGTAGGCTATAAGGCTGTGTAGGCTATAAGGCTGTGTAGGCTATAAGGCTGTGTAGGCTGTAAGGCTGTGTAGGCTGTAAGGCTGTGTAGGCTATAAGGCTGTGTAGGCTATAAGGCTGTGTAGGCTATAAGGCTTTGTAGGCTATAAGGCTGTGTAGGCTATAAGGCTGTGTAGGCTATAAGGCTGTGTAGGCTATAAGGCTGTGTAGGCTATAAGGCTGTGTAGGCTATAAGGCTGTGTAGGCTGTAAGGCTGTGTAGGCTATAAGGCTGTGTAGGCTATAAGGCTGTGTAGGCTGTAAGGCTGTGTAGGCTGTAAGGCTTTGTAGGCTATAAGGCTGTGTAGGCTATAAGGCTGTGTAGGCTGTAAGGATGTGTAGGCTGTAAGGCTTTGTAGGCTATAAGGCTGTGTAGGCTATAAGGCTGTGTAGGCTATAAGGCTGTGTAGGCTGTAAGGATGTGTAGGCTGTAAGGCTTTGTAGGCTATAAGGCTGTGTAGGCTATAAGGCTGTGTAGGCTGTAAGGCTGTGTAGGCTGTAAGGCTGTGTAGGCTATAAGGCTGTGTAGGCTATAAGGCTGTGTAGGCTATAAGGCTGTGTAGGCTGTAAGGCTGTGTAGGCTATATTAGGCTGTGTAGGCTATAAGGCTGTGTAGGCTATAAGGCTTTGTAGGGTATAAGGCTGTGTAGGCTACAAGGCTGTGTAGGAAGGCTTTGTACTGGCTATAAGGCTGTGTAGGCTATAAGGCTGTGTAGGCTGTAAGGCTGTGTAGGCTATAAGGCTGTGTAGGCTATAAGGCTGTGTAGGCTATAAGGCTGTGTAGGCTATAAGGCTGTGTAGGCTGTAAGGCTGTGTAGGCTTTAAGGCTTTGTAGGCTTTAAGGCTTTGTACTGGCTATAAGGCTGTGTAGGCTGTAAGGCTGTGTAGGCTGTAAGGCTGTGTAGGCTGTAAGGCTGTGTAGGCTATAAGGCTGTGTAGGCTATAAGGCTGTGTAGGCTATAAGGCTTTGTAGGCTATAAGGCTGTGTAGGCTGTAAGGCTGTGTAGGCTATAAGGCTTTGTAGGCTATAAGGCTGTGTAGGCTATAAGGCTGTGTAGGCTGTAAGGCTGTGTAGGCTGTAAGGCTGTGTAGGCTGTAAGGCTGTGTAGGCTATAAGGCTGTGTAGGCTATAAGGCTGTGTAGGCTATAAGGCTGTGTAGGCTATAAGGCTGTGTAGGCTGTAAGGCTGTGTAGGCTGTAAGGCTGTGTAGGCTATAAGGCTGTGTAGGCTATAAGGCTGTGTAGGCTATAAGGCTGTGTAGGCTATAAGGCTGTGTAGGCTATAAGGCTGTGTAGGCTATAAGGCTGTGTAGGCTATAAGGCTGTGTAGGCTATAAGGCTGTGTAGGCTATAAGGCTGTGTAGGCTATAAGGCTGTGTAGGCTATAAGGCTGTGTAGGCTATAAGGCTGTGTAGGCTATAAGGCTGTGTAGGCTATAAGGCTGTGTAGGCTATAAGGCTGTGTAGGCTATAAGGCTGTGTAGGCTATAAGGCTGTGTAGGCTATAAGGCTGTGTAGGCTATAAGGCTGTGTAGGCTATAAGGCTGTGTAGGCTATAAGGCTGTGTAGGCTGTAAGGCTGTGTAGGCTATAAGGCTGTGTAGGCTATAAGGCTGTGTAGGCTATAAGGCTGTGTAGGCTATAAGGCTGTGTAGGCTATAAGGCTGTGTAGGCTATAAGGCTTTGTAGGCTATAAGGCTGTGTAGGCTATAAGGCTGTGTAGGCTATAAGGCTGTGTAGGCTGTAAGGCTGTGTAGGCTGTAAGGCTGTGTAGGCTATAAGACTGTGTAGGCTATAAGGCTGTGTAGGCTATAAGGCTGTGTAGGCTATAAGGCTGTGTAGGCTGTAAGGCTGTGTAGGCTATAAGGCTGTGTAGGCTATAAGGCTGTGTAGGCTATAAGGCTGTGTAGGCTATAAGGCTGTGTAGGCTATAAGGCTGTGTAGGCTATAAGGCTGTGTAGGCTATAAGGCTGTGTAGGCTATAAGGCTGTGTAGGCTATAAGGCTGTGTAGGCTATAAGGCTGTGTAGGGTATAAGGCTGTGTAGGCTATAAGGCTGTGTAGGCTGTAAGGCTGTGTAGGCTATAAGGCTGTGTAGGCTATAAGGCTGTGTAGGCTATAAGGCTGTGTAGGCTATAAGGCTGTGTAGGCTGTAAGGCTGTGTAGGCTGTAAGGCTGTGTAGGCTATAAGGCTGTGTAGGCTGTAAGGCTGTGTAGGCTGTAAGGCTGTGTAGGCTATAAGGCTGTGTAGGCTATAAGGCTGTGTAGGCTATAAGGCTGTGTAGGCTGTAAGGCTGTGTAGGCTGTAAGGCTGTGTAGGCTGTAAGGCTGTGTAGGCTATAAGGCTTTGTAGGCTGTAAGGCTTTGTAGGCTATAAGGCTGTGTAGGCTGTAAGGCTGTGTAGGCTATAAGGCTGTGTAGGCTGTAAGGCTGTGTAGGCTGTAAGGCTGTGTAGGCTATAAGGCTGTGTAGGCTATAAGGCTGTGTAGGCTGTAAGGCTGTGTAGGCTGTAAGTCTGTGTAGGCTGTAAGGCTGTGTAGGCTATAAGGCTTTGTAGGCTGTAAGTCTGTGTAGGCTATAAGGCTGTGTAGGCTATAAGGCTGTGTAGGCTATAAGGCTGTGTAGGCTGTAAGGCTGTGTAGGCTGTAAGGCTGTGTAGGCTATAAGGCTGTGTAGGCTGTAAGGCTGTGTAGGCTGTAAGGCTGTGTAGGCTATAAGGCTGTGTAGGCTATAAGGCTGTGTAGGGTATAAGGCTGTGTAGGCTATAAGGCTGTGTAGGCTGTAAGGCTGTGTAGGCTATAAGGCTGTGTAGGCTATAAGGCTGTGTAGGGTATAAGGCTGTGTAGGCTATAAGGCTGTGTAGGCTATAAGGCTGTGTAGGCTGTAAGGCTGTGTAGGCTATAAGGCTGTGTAGGCTATAAGGCTGTGTAGGCTATAAGGCTGTGTAGGCTATAAGGCTTTGTAGGCTATAAGGCTGTGTAGGCTATAAGGCTGTGTAGGCTATAAGGCTGTGTAGGCTATAAGGCTGTGTAGGCTATAAGGCTGTGTAGGCTATAAGGCTTTGTAGGCTATAAGTCTGTGTAGGCTGTAAGGCTGTGTAGGCTGTAAGGCTTTGTAGGCTGTAAGTCTGTGTAGGCTGTAAGTCTGTGTAGGCTGTAAGTCTGTGTAGGCTATAAGGCTGTGTAGGCTGTAAGTCTGTGTAGGCTGTAAGTCTGTGTAGGCTATAAGACTGTGTAGGCTATAAGGCTGTGTAGGCTATAAGGCTGTGTAGGCTATAAGGCTGTGTAGGGTATAAGGCTGTGTAGGCTATAAGGCTGTGTAGGCTGTAAGTCTGTGTAGGCTGTAAGTCTGTGTAGGCTATAAGGCTGTGTAGGCTATAAGGCTGTGTAGGCTATAAGGCTTTGTAGGCTATAAGGCTGTGTAGGCTATAAGGCTGTGTAGGCTATAAGGCTGTGTAGGGTATAAGGCTGTGTAGGCTATAAGGCTGTGTAGGCTATAAGGCTGTGTAGGCTGTAAGGCTGTGTAGGCTATAAGGCTGTGTAGGCTGTAAGGCTGTGTAGGCTGTAAGGCTGTGTAGGCTATAAGGCTGTGTAGGCTGTAAGGCTGTGTAGGCTGTAAGTCTGTGTAGGCTGTAAGGCTGTGTAGGCTATAAGGCTTTGTAGGCTGTAAGGCTTTGTAGGCCATAAGGCTGTGTAGGGTATAAGGCTGTATAGGCTGTAAGGCTGTGTAGGCTGTAAGTCTGTGTAGGCTGTAAGGCTGTGTAGGCTATAAGGCTGTGTAGGCTATAAGGCTTTGTAGGCTATAAGGCTGTGTAGGCTGTAAGGCTGTGTAGGCTGTAAGTCTGTGTAGGCTGTAAGGCTGTGTAGGCTGTAAGGCTGTGTAGGCTATAAGACTGTGTAGGCTATAAGACTGTGTAGGCTATAAGGCTGTGTAGGCTATAAGGCTGTGTAGGCTATAAGGTTGTGTAGGCTATAAGGCTGTGTAGGCTGTAAGTCTGTGTAGGCTGTAAGGCTGTGTAGGCTGTAAGTCTGTGTAGGCTATAAGGCTGTGTAGGCTATAAGGCTGTGTAGGCTATAAGGCTGTGTAGGCTATAAGGCTGTGTAGGCTATAAGGCTGTGTAGGCTGTAAGGCTGTGTAGGCTATAAGGCTGTGTTACGGCTATAAGGCTGTGTAGGCTATAAGGCTGTGTAGGCTGTAAGTCTGTGTAGGCTATAAGGCTGTGTAGGCTATAAGGCTGTGTAGGCTATAAGGCTGTGTAGGCTATAAGGCTGTGTAGGCTATAAGACTGTGTAGGCTATAAGGCTGTGTAGGCTATAAGGCTGTGTAGGCTATAAGACTGTGTAGGCTATAAGGCTGTGTAGGCTATAAGGCTGTGTAGGCTATAAGGCTGTGTAGGGTATAAGGCTGTGTAGGCTATAAGGCTGTGTAGGCTATAAGGCTGTGTAGGCTATAAGACTGTGTAGGCTATAAGGCTGTGTAGGCTATAAGGCTGTGTAGGCTATAAGGCTGTGTAGGCTATAAGACTGTGTAGGCTATAAGGCTGTGTAGGCTATAAGGCTGTGTAGGCTATAAGGCTGTGTAGGCTATAAGGCTGTGTAGGCTATAAGGCTGTGTAGGCTATAAGGCTGTGTAGGGTATAAGGCTGTGTAGGCTGTGTAGGCTGTAATGCTGTGTAGGCTGTAAGGCTGTGTAGGCTATAAGGCTGTGTAGGCTATAAGGCTGTGTAGGCTATAAGGCTTTGTAGGCTATAAGGCTTTGTAGGCTATAAGGCTGTGTAGGCTATAAGGCTGTGTAGGCTATAAGGCTGTGTAGGCTGTAAGGCTGTGTAGGCTGTAAGGCTGTGTAGGCTATAAGGCTGTGTAGGCTATAAGGCTGTGTAGGCTATAAGGCTTTGTAGGCTGTAAGGCTGTGTAGGCTGTAACGCTGTGTAGGCTGTAATGCTGTGTAGGCTACGTAGGGACATTGATCACGGAACCACTAGCATAGTTTATAGTAAATGCAAATCAAGTCTCGATGTCTGTATTTATTCGCCTTTTACAAATTGCGTTTTGAGAGGCGGTGGGTCTATTCTCAACACACACACACACACACACACACACACACACACACACACACACACACACACACACACACACACACACACACTCAACCAACCCATAGGGGGAAAAAGGGGGTTACATCTCAAGGGAGAAAGTGGCTTGTCTCATCAGAGCTTCTTACCATCACCACCAAAAACTGAAAGAACTCTAGGAAAGATTGATGGGGAAGTCTTGTGTGTGCAGTTTTGTTAACTCTGTTTAATTTGATATTTTTCTCCCCATGTTAGCATCATTTCTCTTATCTTAAGGGCAGTTCTCTTGTATTTGATTCGCGACATGTAGGACACCAAATCTTCAGATTTCTTTCGGCATCACATCACATCACTGCAATTGAGTCTGGGATGAAAGGAATTCATTTCAGCCAAACAAAGCTTTGATTTTTCATGAAGCGGCAGCAAATCAAGGGGGAGCGTTTCTTGATCACAGCTCGTTTAGGGAACGGTGGAGGTCGGCAGGAAATCCAACATGGAATCTAACTAGGCTCTCTCCTCCTCTCTTTCTCCCAGAAGAACCACCCCCATCTAGATTGGAGTCGGCTGGGTAGTCTTCCTCCGCCAGATTAGCACAGTTCTCCGGATCAATTCTTTGTCGAGAATGAAGAGAAGGATCTCTTCATTCGTAAATTTGCTGGGCAAATTCTTTTATCTTCCAAAGTTCACTTCAAATTGAAAGGCACAGATAGCCGCTAACCATGAGAAAGCGAGAGCCCGCAGAGGAGGGGGGGGGGGGGGACATGGAGTAAGAGAGGGGGGGGGGGGGGGATGTGGTTTTGCTGAAGCCTTCTCCTTAGTCTAATTAGACAAATGCAATCAGAACTCAAGGCGAGGGAACAAAAGCCGATCTTGCTTGCGCCACAGCAAGGGCTTCCTGAAGAGGGTTGTGTTGCAGTTTTCTCCCTCTGCTGTCTGTCAATCTTTCTCTCTTGTCTCCTTTTTTTCCTCCAGAATCCCCCCCTCCCCCTCCCCCCCCCACCCCTTTCCCTGACGGCCAATTCTGGCTGAGATTGGCAGGTAGCCCATTAGCCAGCACTTGCTGAGAAACAGTGAGGAGTTTTTCCTGCGGTGGAAGCTGTGGGTTGGGTGTAGAATGTGAGGTTTTCCCCTCTCCTGGAATGAAAACTCCACCGCAACTATAATTTTCCCCGCGCTGCAAGCATTGGCCAAGTTCTCTCAATGGCTCAAGAGGTTTAATTTTGGTGTTGAGACAGATTTTTGTAAAAGGGAGGGGAAAATAGGAAGACGGGAAGGGGGAAAAAAAGTTTTGTTGCTGTGCCATCACTTTTTCCTCTTGTGTTTTCCCTTTTCTAGGACAGGTCATATTGAAAATGGCTCAGGTACTGATTTTGTGGACAGGAAAATATTCTGTTGTCAGAGATAAGTTGATTTATCTCGGTTCCCTCCCACCCACCCACCCACCCTTCTCTCTCTCTCTCTCTCTCTCTCTCTCTCTCTCTCTCTCTCTCTCTCTCTCTCTCTCTCTCTCTCTCTCTCTCTCTCTCTCTCTCTCGCTCGCTCTCTTTTTTACCATTGCTAGTAAATTTAAAACTGTCTTGTTCTTTCTGTTTGGAAGAAAAGAGTTGTGTTGTTATGTTCAGGAGTTACTGACAAGAAAATAATACTGTTTTCGAAATTATTGCTCATAAGTACCATGAAATTGGCACCATAAAAACAGGGTTTGGTTTTTCTTCCTTACTGATTGAAACATTTATCTTCCCGTCAGTAGTTGGAAAATTTACTTCTCTGCTTTGAAAAAAGATATTATTATTTGTGGAGGTAGAAGAAAAAGAACAGAAGAATAATATTGGTGAAATAGATGGGCCTGATCACAGCAGGCCTATTTACTGTACAAGTACCACTGACTTCCCAGGAAGATACTGTGGTTTGGCTGCTGGTATATTTCAACTTCTCCGTCTTCGCTTATGATTCTTCTTCTCCTGTTTTGAGCTGAAGGAGTTAGTTGTTTTGTTCTGACTAGTAGGTGTGTATATGTGTGTGTTTGTTTGTTTCTGTGTGTGTGTGTTTGTGTGTGTTTGTGTCTGTGTCTGTGTGTGTGTGTGTGTGTGTGTGTGTATGTCTGTGTGTGTTTGTGTGTGTATGTGTTTGTGTGTGTGTGTGTGTGTGTGTGTGTGTGTGTGTGTGTGTGTGTCTGTGTGTGTGTGTGTATGTGTGTGTGTGTGTGTGTGCACGCACACTTATATTTTTTTATGTGCATGTGTGTGCATGTCATCCCATCCTTAAAAATGTGTGTGTGTGCGCCCGTGAGCTAATGTGCGTGTACATGTGAGGATCTCATAGTTGCTTTGCCTATGTCTGCATACTTGAACCTTGTGTTGCAGATACTCCACCAGGGTACATGAGTGAGGAGGGAGACAACACAGACAGCCAAGGCATGGGTAAGTGTGTGTGTGTGTGTGTGTGTATGTGTCTGTGTGTGTGTGTGCATGTGTGTGTGTGTGTATGTGTCTGTGTGTGTGTGTGTATGTGTGTGTGTGTGTGTGTGTGTGTGTGTGTGTGTCAGAGTTTGATTCTGTGTGTGTGTTTGATTCTGGGTGTTAGCATGTGTGTGTGTTTGATTCTGTGTGTGTGTGTGTGTGTGTGTGTGTGTGTGTGTGTGAGTTTGATTCTGTGTGTGTGTGTTTGATTTTGGGTGTCAGTGTGTGCGTGTGTGTGTGTTTGATTCTGTGTTTGTGTGTGTGTGTGTGTGTGTGTGTGTGTGTGTGTGTGTGTGTGTGTTTGATTCTGTGTGTTAGTGTGTGTGTGTGTGTGTGTGTGTGTGTGTGTGAGTGTGTGTGTGTGTGTATTTGATTCTGTGTGTGTGTTTGATTCTGTGTGTGTGTGCGTTTGATTCTGTGTGTGTGTGTTTGATTCTGTGTGTGTGTGTGTGTGTTTGATTCTCTGTGTGTGTGTGTGTGTGTGTGTGTTTGATTTTTTGTATGTGTGTGTGACTGTTTGTTTATCTGTATGTGTGTGTGTGTGTGTGAGAATGTATGTGTGTGTTTCTGTATGTGCCTGTGTGTGTGTGTTTGTTTCTCTGTGTGTATATGTGTGTGTATGTGTGTGTGCATGTGTGTGTTTTTCTGTGTGTGTTTTTCTGTGTGTTTCTGTCTGTGTGTGTGTGTGTTTGTTTCTCTGTGTGTATATGTGTGTGTGTGTGTGCATGTGTGTGTTTTTCTGTGTGTTTTTCTGTGTGTTTCTGCGTGTGTGTGTGTGTGTGTGTGTATATGTGTGTTTCTCTGTGTGTTTTTTTCTCTGTGTGTGTGTGTGTGTGTGTGTGTTTCTCTCTGCATGTGTGTTTCTGAGGGTGTTTTTTTTTCTCTCTGCGTGTTTGTGTGTGTGTGTATGTGTGTGTGCGCGCGCTTATGCATGTGGGCACTTGCACATTTGAAGTTGCAGGCACACGTGTGTTCACATGCATGAGTGTACTTGAGTTGCTGACAGTGTTCATTTTCTTTAGAAACAAACATTTGCAAACGGTCTCGTTTTGTTTGCAGATGGCATCGATGTCTCTCCTAGCCCACCTCTGCGTGAGTACGAACTTCTCAGGTTGTCAGTGGATTAGACGGGAGTTCATGGAAAAACTTCCCTAATAATCAAAGATGCCTTTCTTGGAGATGATTTTGGCGCTAAATCTGGTAGTGTATGACCTATGAGATGGTGAAAACTCCCAGTATTTGTTGGATATTTGTGACATATGAAAAAGTACCTTGGTGAAAATTAACATTATCCTTTTTTTGCAAGTAGGTTTTTAAATTTCTCTCAGAACCCTCCCAGGAACCTTAAAAAAGACAAGTTCTGCTACAAATGCTGAACATTTCCAGTACATGAAAATGTGTTGAAAACCAACAGATCATAACTTTCTTTGGGTGTTGACTTTTTGGATTCCTTTCTCAGGCATTGCAAACAACAGGGACATGGATTGTGAAAACATGATTATGTTCAGTCCATGACGGTATATCTGAAACCAAAAAACAAACCACTCCTCGTCCTCCCAGATTACTTCCATTCACAGCATGTGGAAAACAACAGGGAGGATTTGTGAAAACCTGATTATGCACAGATTATGTTCAGTCCATGACAGTATGTCTGAACAGAAGCAAACCACAAATCAAACTTTCCAGATTACTTCCATTCACATGCACAGCAGACACAAACAAGGACGGATTGTGAAAACCTTATTATGCACTAAGTGTTTTCAGTCCATGATGGTATATCTATACAGAAACAAACCATATCCCCACACGTCGGCCCTCCGGAATATTTCTATATGTGACCAGCCACGACAAAACCAGTGCTAAGTCGATTTTTGGACAAAATAGGATTTTAATATTTTTGAATTCTGCATTCATTTCTGTTTGTTTTTATATAAGAACGAACAGTGTGAATTAATTAGAATAGGAGTTACATGCATTTCAAGTTGGGTACTGAAGCAGCGGTCATTTTGAAAAAACGGTCTCAGAAGATTTACCCTCTTCAGACATTAAACACCTTAGCAACGGTATTTCAAACTCCGTTTCCAAAAATAGCTGACCTTATTTTTCTTCGACATCCACAGAGCGGGAACGCAGAGAGAGTGGCCTTTCTAATGGTATATAACATGAAGGGGTTCTGCAAGGGTTTAGGTGTGTTTATTGCGGCTAAAATGAAGCAATTAACGCTAATTACAGGGAGCTTTTGAAACAATACATAGCACAAAAGTCTTTATTTTACCATCAAAATATAATTCTTCAACATGTTTCCTTTACTGGCATGATAGTTTGAACCATGTAGAATCTATTTTTATCAAAAATTGAAAATCATCCAGATTGCCCCTCCCTGCCTTTTCTCAGACTTAGCGCAAGAGAGGGCCGCGCGACTTAGCACTGGTTTTGTCGTGGCTGGTCACATATGCGGCCATTGCAAGCAACAGGGAGCAGCTGTAACAATTCTCACTATGTATAGATAAATGTATTTCAGCACATGACAGTGTATCATGATAAAAAATAAACTTTTTTGGTCAATAAATACTGTTGCTATACAGTAGTCGCCGCTTATAAAACACGCGGTTAATTAAAACAGCCGTATTTTTAAAACAGTTTGTCCGGTCCGGATTTACATCGTTACTGATGGACATGTTCAACACGCAAACGGTTAATAAAAACGCCGCTTATTAAAAACACTATTGTTCGGTCCCAATGTGTTTTTAATAAGCGGCGACTACTGTATTACTTTTTTTTCCATCTGCAGCCATTGCTAACAACAGAAGAGGTTTTAATATCCCCTTTATGCATATATAAATTTCAATACATTACTGTCTATCTTGACAAAAACAAACTTTCTCCCAGTGCAAACAGTCATTGTGGATTTTGTTCTTCTTCAAACTTTGCTAACAACAGAACAGGTTTTTTAATCCCCTTTATGCATAGATAAATTTTCAATACATTACTCTCTTGACAAAAAACAAACTTTTTTTTTCAGTGCAAACAGTCATTGTTGATTTTTTTCTTCCTCAAAACTTTGCTAACATCAGGGAACATATTGAAAAACATCCTCATTATATGTATAACATTTTTCAATA
>JAWQFJ010005293.1:25000-49887 GCA_034096865.1 Theodoxus fluviatilis
ATAGTATTGGTTGCAGTGATGATACTGTAGTAGCAGCATAATGATGATGCTGATGATGATGATGACGATGATGATAGCACAACTATTCTATATTATATTGACAGTGAGGATGACGCTGTTGACTACATCGATGGTGATAGTATTGGTTGCAGTGATGATACTGTAGTAGCAGCATAATGATGATGATGATGATGATGGTGACAAGGTGCCTAATCCATGTTGACAGTGAGGATGATGCTATTGACTACAGCAATAGCAATGATTACAGTGACGATACTTTGGCCTGGCATCATGACGATGGTGATGATGATGGTGATGATGATGATGATGATGATGATGATGATGATGATGATGATGATGATGATGATGATGATGATGTTGGTGGTGGTGATGATGGTGATGGTGATAGTAATGATGGTTCTGCTGCTGTCACAGGGAAGGGAGTACGCCTGTACTACATCGGAGGCGAGGTCTTTGCCGAGTGCCTCAGTGAGAACGCCGTCTTTGTGCAGAGTCCCAACTGCAACCAGCGCTACGGTTGGCATCCTGCCACAGTGTGCAAGATTCCACCAGGTGCGTGGCACTGTCCTGTGGCTGTCTGCTGTGCCAGACCTTTGCTGCCTTCAGTGTGTTAGGCCAAAAGAAAAATAGGTGTGGTTATGGTTAGGCAAAAAGAAAAATAATTTAGTAGATGTGGTTATGGTAACATGGCAAAAAGAAAAAGGGGGGGGGGGGGTCGGTAGATCAGCCTGAACTTTTAAGATTTTATTTTAATTTAGTAGATATCATAGAAGAGGCCAAATTGAACGTAAATCAAATTTCTCTTTTGGTGACAACATTTAAAGAAAAGTTAATTGTGGATTCCCTGAGTGGTCGTAGGGCAAGAAAGATGGGACAGCATGCAATTCGTGTTTTATTGTCTTTTTTTCATGAAAAAAAGTCCCGGGTCAGCAGGAAGCCATAGGGTTGGTCAGGTAAGGTCAAACACATACATAGTTGTGGTTAAGTCAACCTGACTGACCCTGAAAAAAAATTTGAATATCAACTATGAACTGCATGCTATCCTGTTTTTCTTATGAGTACTATTTAACCCTTACACTTCCAAAATTATTTCCAAGTTTTGTGAAAATATCTGTACCATCAGGAAAAAGATGAAAATTTGTCCAAGACAATAATGAATACAAAACTATACATTTTATTGTAAGATAATGAACAGAGATCATATTTTTTTTAATGAACTTTTGTTGGAGAAGCTAATTTGCATACAAGGGCAATAACTAAAAAAATTCCTAATGTTTTATTTTTTTCTTTCTATGAAGAGTAAAAATTAGCTGTAATTAAATAATGACAAATTACTACTTTAAAGATTACTGCAGTGCCTAGTGATATATTAGACACACTTTGAGTGCCTATTTGAGCAGATAAAACCCATCTGAGACTAGCAGTAAATTTGTAAGTCAGCCATGTATATTTCTTCATTTTGGGGCAAAATCATATACATCTGAAGGTTAAAAAAAGCAAGCTACTTTCAAAGCTGTACAGTATGCAAAACTACACATTTTACGGTAAAAAATGAACAGGGAACATATTGAACACAAAATGGGCCTTCGCTAAACAAACTAATTTGCATACAGGGGCAATAACTCAACATGTTCTGATATTTATCTGCCAAATGCAGATTGGTCCAAAGTTGCAGCTATCTGCACCGAGTGAACCTGCTTGCAAACTCATGCAAAGTATCCTGTGTTTAAGCAAAGTTAAGTGAGTCATTTCTGGGAGCCAATGAACTCCCATGAAGAAAAAGCATGCCTGTGAAACCCAGTGTTTTCTCTGGGTGTGTGTTGACATGATCCCCATCAGTGAGTGTTTGTCAAGCGTACAGAATTGTCTGTTCGACAAGCAGATCAATGGCATCTCGTTGGAAAAGGAGCTTTAAAAAAATCTACAGGGAGATCACCCTGCAGGGAAAATTTGTTAGGTCCATGCCTACCTCGACATGCAGGTATCTAGATGTGCACATCAAATGTAATATTGACCGCACTTGCCTGTGGTGCATCGCGACACAGTCTCCATCCTAATGCACTGGTGCCTAGACTTGGGGAGCGTTTGTTTGGCCCAAAATCTCGCAATTCTCCCTAAATGGCTAGTCGAGGGCGAGTGAGACGCTCCTACAGGTAGAAAAACAGACAATCATCTCGCAAGGCGGAAGAACATGGCTGCGTCCTGGTGCCAGAGTGGGTGAAGAAGGTGCCGATAGACGAAATAACTGACGATTCAGATATCACATCAGTTTTTCACTTCATAGAACACACCGATTGAGGGAGCTCCAAACCTCCCTCGGCCTCCCACCTTCACGACGAGTGCATCCTTATGAGCGAGGAACGTAGGCAACGCCTAGCGCTCGCGATTCTCTCGAGATTTTGGGCCAAACAAACGCGCCCAAACTCAACCATGTGCACCACCTCATGATGTGCTGATCGAGAGGCATATACTCCCTGCTGTCAGTCTCGGAGTCACCATCACTTGTACCCTCCTCAGTCAACACATCGCCTTCGCCGCCACTGCTTCTCTCATCACTAACCTCACCCTCGCCTGGTATTTTGAGCACACAATGACTAGAGACACTGACATCCATCACGCACCTGTCTGCCATGAAAATGTACCCAGGTGAAGGGTGTATTGCACATCTGGAGAAAAAAAAAACGTTAAAAAATTTGTCTGAAAACGTCATGAAAACCAAAACAATCACACCCACCATTAGCAGCAATGCATCCGCTATTGCATGACAGAAGTTCATGGATCCAAGCACAGGCTACTAAGGAATGGTGTACACTGAACACACAGACCTTATGCCTCGGCTAAATTTGCTCGAGAAAGGGAAAGGGTTAAGTGAAAAATGGGTTTTCAGCAAAAGAGAAATGTTGATGTATGTTCAGATGAGTGACATTTCTTTAATGCTCTCGAGTTCCGTGAATGGAATTTTGACCGATATGGTTCAATGATATACCAGGTATTGGAAAAGCACTTCATTTTACATGTTATGACTTCATAATGATAAATACCTTCTTTCCATGAAAATACATTGTTGTGTAGGCATATCAGATGGGGGGGGGGGGGGGGGGGGGGGAAATTATGATGGTTCTTTTCTGTTTTTTAATAGCAATGCACCCATTTCCTGCACGGGGCACTACCGTCTTGACTATTTAATCATCTGCATTCCCACTGCTTTCCCATTTTTACTATCGAAATAACTGTGTGACTGTGAATACACTCCGGATGATTCATCTAGTGAGGCAAAGTAATGATTCATTTCTGGGAACCAGTGAACTCCCATGAAGAAAAATCATGCCTAATAGTAATAAAGCCCTCATTTCCTGTGGGCAAGCAACTCTCGAGCATACAGATTTGTGTGTTTGACAAGCAGATCGATGGCATCTTGTGGGAAAACACATTTTAAAGAGATCTACAGGGAGAGCGTACGGCGAGGGAATCATGGGAAAATTGGACATCTGAAGAAAGCAACTGGGATGAAAACAGATTTTCAAGAGTCGTCTACATGGATTCAAGAACTAGCTTTCAGGTAGGTTCATGCATCGATGATGAGTGAAACCTTTTTGGGTCTTGGAACATCCTAAAGTGCATTAACATTATTGCCTAGCATGAGAGAACAAAAATCACAGCTTTTCCATGTATAATGTATAAAATAATTTTCATTAAGTGTTTTCTCCTAATTTCCCCAATGTGCAGCACTTCCATTTTGAATTTTTAAGGGTTGTAACCCTGGAGGCCGATAGATCTGATTCTGCTAGATTTTACAACAGAATGGCCAAATATGACTTACCCTGGATGACTGACTTAGTGAATCATCTAAAAGCTAAACATCAGAAGAAAGTTACTGGGATTAAACTTTAGATATTGAAAATTCACCTTTGCACATTCAAATTTCCATAAATGGCATCAATCCTTCACTGTTTTATCCTTCACTGATGATGAGTGAAATCTTTCAGGACACCCAAGAAGTTTTGTAAGCATTGTTGCCTGGTATGAAAAGGCATATCATTATCACATTTTAAAAATAAATGTATGATATACAGAAATATGATGTACACAAATACTTTGTAACAAACTGTTTCCTCAAAGTTCTGCATTATACTTATAGTTTTCGCGTTGACTGTTAGGTGGACCGCTTGGTTTGGGTGTTAGATAAGCATCATTTCAAGGTTTGTATTGGGTAGGATTTTGCCCTCTTGTATGTACTTGATTGGCTGTATCAGACATATAGCTTTAGGAAGATATTTTTCAATTTATGATTTCTTTTTCGACAGCCAGAGAAATGTGTTCCCCAAGGATGAAGAGGATGGCTGGGCATGAGGTTCTCCCCCCTTTCCCCCCCTCCAAGCTTCACCTCCCACCAGGCCTGCACTTGTCAGAGGACAAAACAAGTGGGGACCACGCATGTTACTGATGCCAGGTTCTTTTATCAAAGTTGGTTTTTAACCCAGGAATTTGTCAACACTCTCTGTCAGTTTCCTATCACTGTGTTGATTCCCAGAGAGAGATGAAGCCTTCACTTGCAAACATCTAAATGGATGTAGATGTGGGGGGAAATGTAAACATTTTTTGCTTTGTTCGTGTACACAAGTATTGTGCAAATTCCCATATTGAACTCTGTTGGTCAACCAAACAGCTTTTTCATGGACTTTGGGCTAGGGCTTTCATGTCGAAATTTAGATGTAAACAAATACAGTGTTTTTTGGAACTAGCAGACCATGCAAGGGAGAATGAGGAGGACAAATTATTGACTGAGGTGAAATCTTTTCAGAGGAAACTATGCTGAAATGTATTAAATTTTAGCAGCCGGATAAATATATCAGGATTGATGAAAGAATGGTAGCCAATACAGGGAGGTGTAGTTTTAGGCACTGCATTAAAAAAAATTAATCAACAATGAGGGGGGCATGAACATTTGGGTGCTAGCGGATTCTCACACTGGGCACACATGCAATGTTGATGTTTATCTGGGGAAGCAGGAAAGGAACATTTTTGGGCGTGGTTATGGTGTTGTTATAAAGCTTTTCACCGTGTGGTGCTGGACTACCGTTGGAGACGTGTATTTGTGTTCGATCGTTGTTGTGAAGTTAAGCACAAATTTGTTCAATCAAAGTTAGAAATTGTTTGTGGACCGTTTTAGTACTTCTGTTCCACTTGTTGAAGAATAGAATTGTTGCTTGTGGTACAGTTCTGCAACATTGGAGGGAGTTTCCTGGAGAACTAAAGGATATGAAAGCTTTCAGAAAGCTAGGAAGAGGAGTAATGAGATGTGTTGGAATGGGTTCCATGGGATTGATTTAATGGAAAGATAACATTGTTGTAATCATTCTATCCGTTATGCACAAGTCACCAAATAACTGGGTATTTTGTAAGTAAACATATCTAAGGAAAATGTCAAGTTAGAAAGCCTGTAGCAGTGAGTGATTATAATTGTTTGAAATGTTAATTTTGGAAAAGATTAAAAAGAAAATCATTGGTCATGTGTTGAGAGTGTTGAAAATACATTTGTTTTGGTCAGACAAGGAATCGACTCCTTAATGATCATCCCTTGACTTCACAGAGTTGAATGTTATTTGATTAAAATTTCCTGTGTTCTGTGATTCTACCTGTTACTCTCACGTGGTTGTGTGTGTGAAATTGGAATGGCATCGTATGATCTTATTATGCATTTGAATTGTACAAGTTTCTGATGTTATCTTATTCCCTTCGTCTTGAAAAGGGAAACATTTGCTTATGACGTCATGCCGAAAAATTGAAAACTGTGCATGCTTTGTTTCATCAACAAATTGACTTTGTAAAGTCCTTTTACTTGAAACCTGGGGAAATTTTCCTGATGGATGTTCTTTGAATTGTCAATAAAACAGTGTATGGTAAGGGTCAGCAAAACAATGTATGGTAAGGGTCAGCAAAACAATGTATGGTAAGGGTCAGCAAAACAATGTATGGTAAGGGTCAGTAAAAAAAATTTTTTTTTTTGAGAATCTAGAATTGGCACAGAGATTAGTTTCACTGCTAAATTTAGCAATGCACGAAAGTAGGTCAAACATCAATACAATAACATTAAGAAATGTATTAAGTCACAAAGTACATGCATTTCACAAACCATTCATGACAGACATGACCCCATTATTTGCCCATCAGACAAAAAAGGTAAAGGTGTGGTTTTTTATAGCGACTTACACCCTTTGTCAGGGTCTCAAACCGCTTACACTTTACCCCCTGATCACTAGACAAGATCTTATCACATACCAAACTTGTGCACACACACACACATACACACACACACAGTCTTACACACACACACACACACACACACACACACACACACACACACACACTCTCTCTCTCTCTCTCTTGCACACACACATACACACACACACACGCACACACACACACACACACACACGCACTCTCTCTCTCTCTCTCTCTCTCTCTCTCTCTTACACACACACACACACCACCCCCACTCCCCCAAAAGAGAATGACTTCATATTTTGATAACTCGAAAGAGTTGCACACACACATGTGCTCAATAGTGCCATCTCAAGAATAAATCAAATTAGTCTGGCATACCTACCCACCCTACTCTTTGTTGTTGCCATGATACCTTAACCTCGGCTGTATTTTTTTAATAGGCAAAATGGTATTTTCTTAGGCTTGGTACTCTGGCAGATTCAGCAATGTCAGTTTTTTTCTTCCTTTTTTTCTTCTTTTTTTTTCTTCTTTTTTTTTTCTTCTTTCTTTTCCCACTTTACAACTGGAGAATCTTCTACGAGGTAACAACATTTTTAGAGAGCTGATGATGTAGGCTTAGCCAACAATGCTCAGGCTTGCCTTTTGCCTTGTTATTAGTTATTTGTGTGTTGCTTCAAACTTTTTTATGAGTGGCCTGCCTGCTTCTGCTTTGTAGTTTGCCTTTTGCAAACTGGAGGTTGTCAGGCAGTCCTCTCAATTACAGCTGTAATAATATGGGAGTGTTTAGTAGCAAATCTAACCAACCTCTCTTTTGTATACAGTGTGTTTGTGTGTGTGTGTGTGTGTGTGTGTGTGTGTGTGTGTGTGTGTGTGTGTGTGTGTGTGTGTGTGTGTGTGTGCAAGCACATGCACATTTGTGGATGCATGTGTGTGTGTTGTGACATGCCTCTTCTTCCTCCTGCTTCTCCCCTTCTCCCACCCCCCACCCCAACCTCCACCCCACCCCCACGCCCACCCCCACCTCCACCCCCACCTCCACCTCCACCCCCACCTCCACCCCCATCCCCACCTCCACCTCCACCTCCACCCCCACCTCCACCCCAATCCCATCGTTGCCCTCTTCTTTATCTTCCATCTCTGCTTTAACGTCCTCCTCCTCTTCCTGCTTCTACCCTCCCCCCCCCCCCCCCCCCCCCCTCTCTTCATCTTCCTCCTCCTCATTCTGCTTCTACCCCCTTCTGCTCTTTCCCCCTCTTCTTCTTTCTCCCACCCTTCCTCCCCTTCCTCTACCCCTCCTCCACCTCATTCCTCTCTTTGTGCTGGTCCTCCTCCTCCTCCATCTCCTCCTCCTGTCTTTGTCAGTGTGCTGTAATGGGGTCACAGTTTACCATGACTGGATGTTGGGTAAAGCAGTGTTCAGTGTGCCCCCCAGATGAGGGTGAAAGGTCACTTGCACTGTACTGACAAACCAGCCCTTGGTTGACCTCTGTGTTGCCTTCCTGCCTTTGCAGGGTGCAACCTGAAGATCTTCAACAACCAGGAGTTTGCTGCTCTACTGGCTCAGTCGGTAAACCAGGGCTTCGAGTCTGTCTACCAACTGACTCGCATGTGCACCATCCGCATGAGCTTCGTCAAGGGATGGGGCGCGGAGTACAGGTACGGCGAGAGACAGACAAATAGACAGAGAGTATGTGTGTGTGTTTGCTGGGGATGGGTGGAAGGGTGTTGGTGTTTGTGTGGGTGGGGGGTGCATGAGTCTTTGTGTGTGTGCATGTCTGTGTGTGTGTGTGTGTGTGTGTATGTGTCTGTATCTCTGTGTGTGTGTGTGTGTGTGTCTGTATCTGTGTGTGTGTGTGTGTGTATGTGTCTGTATCTGTGTGTGTGTGTGTGTGTGTGTGTGTGTGTGTGTCTGAGATGAGGGAAGGATAGATACGAGTGAACCAATAAGCAGAGAGAGATGGATCTTTTGGGGGTGGGAGATGAGTTGGAGAGATGAGGAATGACATGAGTGGGCAGTGAACATGAGAAGAGAAAAAGATGGTCATATGTCACAGCAGCATCTGCCCACGTGCAACACACACAGGCACTCCGGGGAAAGTGACGTGTGTGACAGAAGCGAGACTGCCAATGTAGTTGAAAAGAACTGCCACAGTGACTGTGTAGATGGAAAGCTCAGTGGAACTTGAAAAATGTTACTTTAAAAAATGCATTTATGAATGTGTTTTTTTTTAATGTCATTTTTGTTTGTTTGCAACATACTCGAATCTGACTACCATGTCCAAGATTCCTTCTAGTTAATTTAAGCTCTGAAAATGTATTTGTCTGTCTGTGTGTCTCTCTGTCTGTCTGTCTGTGTGTCTGTCTGTCTGTGTGTGTGTCTGTCTGTCTGTCTGTCTGTCTGTCTGTCTGTCTCGTCTGTCTGTCCCCTCTGTCTGGGTGTCTGTCTGTCTGTGTGGGTATCTCTGTGTGTATGTGTGTGTGTGTCTATGTATGTCTGTTTCTGTGATATATCTGTCTAACCATCCATCCACCCATCCATCCATCCATCCATCCATCCATCCATCCATCCATCCATCCACCCACCCATCCATCCATCCATGGGAAATGTCTGTGATGAGAGGATGTTTGAAAGCCGAGTCAAGGAGAGTTGTGACCCCCTGCTTTGGTGCCTTGCAGGCGACAGACGGTCACCTCCACGCCGTGCTGGATCGAGATCCACCTGAACGGGCCACTGCAGTGGCTGGACCGTGTGTTGACCCAGATGGGCTCTCCTGGTCTGCCCTGTTCCTCCATGTCCTAGACCCAGCCCTCCCCTCCCTGACCCCTTGGGGCCGACTGCTGTCCGACCACCGTGGCTGCCCCCCCCCCCCCAACCCCCATCCCTACCCCCTGACCCTCCGGCTCCATCCCCATGGTGGCCGCCCTTCTTGGACAAGCCCGTTCGTTGTCTGTCTGCCTGCCCCTACTGGTTGATGAACTTTGACCCAGCAAGGGCTGTCAAATACTTTCTTTTTAAGATGGTGGAAACTAAATAAATTTTCCCAGTAGTGCACTAGTGAGGATAATTTAGAAAAATATGTCAGTGGTTGTTCACCTGGAAATTTTGTTTTTGATTTTAAGAATGTGATGGGATATTTTCTGGAGATACATGTAGATGCCCTTTTTTTTCAATACACAATTTGTGTGTCTTTTCTGATTTTCTGAAGTAAGTGAGACTGAGAAATAGGTGGTATTGGCCTGTGGGAAATTGACTGCCAGAAAACTCAAATACTACCTCCCTCTTTTTTTCCCTCTCATGTATTCAGCCATCTTGCTCTCTTCTCTCGCGCGTTGAGATGCCGGAATCTGTTGGTCATGTTGAGTCTTGGAGGGAGAGAGTTCAATGTCGGAACTCCTCAGCAAGCAGGAACCGGAGGGAGGAGAACTGTTGAGGTGGACCGGTCAAGCCAACAGAGAACTTTGCCCTGCTGCCTGGGGCAGGGGCTGGACAGGAAACCCTCTGCCAAGTCTTCGAGACTGGCTCTCAATGGCACTTTCTCTCCAAGGGTTCGGTTGTGCCAACATGGCCGGGGACGGCGACTGGCTGGGAATGTTTCGTCACCAGGTCTGGTGGAGCTCTGGTAGGTCAGGGTTTGATGTGGCCTGGTCTTCCCCCAGTGGAAGGGCTGTAGTTGTAGAACTTTGCACAAACTCCTCGTGGCATCAACGATCGGTCAGGTTGGATTCTGCTTCATCAGAAGACTGCTCCCTCATTTCTTGCCTTCTGTTGGTCTTGCTGGAGGTGCAGAATACGAAAGGATCCCCATGTGTGAGTGTTGATACGGTGGCCTGTGTTTGTGACAAGGTGGTGTGTTCTTTGAAGACAGTTGAAAGTCCACGCCATGGGTAGGTTCAGTTCACCAGTCAAAAAAGAGATAGTTGTTTAGGTCGATGGTCATTAGTTGGATGGTATGAAGACCGTCATTGACGTTGGCTGTTTGAAAGCTCACCAGAAATCATTGTCATTTCTTGCAACACACATGGTGCCCTTAGCTGGGATTGGAAGTGATTGCTGAGGTTGGTGTCGGAATGAATTGCTTGCAGAATCTGTGCAGCTTCGCTCCATGCTCACAGTGTGGCCAGGTCGGCAGTCCCAGATTGTGCTAGTTGTGGGAGAGTGTCTTCCCATCGCTTGCCGCGCTGCTTCTTAGGACAGGCTTCGTTCAGTTCAGGGCAGCAATAGTCAGTGTATTTGGATAGCAGAAGTAAGCACTGAATCCTTGTAGCTCTTCAGAAGAGACTCAAAGATGAAATGGATCAAGTCTGATGCTGTCAGTGTTGGTAGAAGCGTGTTCTGGAAGTTGGCGGACCCCCTTGTGATGTGCGTCAACACCTCAGAGCAGATTTGATTGGGTTGGGAATGAAGGGTGTGGCTGTTGATGATGACCTGTAGGATGATTGCTGGTGCTCTCTATGTAGGCTGCGTTCTCACTGAACAGAAAACTCGGTTTAAAGTTGCCGCGGCAGTTTTGGTGTGTACCAGCAGTTCCTCGCTGTAAATCTGTGAGTAAACTGGGATATCTTCCCTGTGTTGAGAAGATCTGCACAGCTTAAATTTTTAGAATACGGCATATTTTCTTGTGTGGCGCTGCAAAGATGCTTGGGGAAGGAAGGGAAAATGTGCTAGGCTTGACTGTGCAGTGATAAGTTGTGGCAGTCGTGCTGCTGCCCAGTGCCCCTGAGTTTCCTGTCGGTCTCTCTGAGTTTCTGCTTTTCGCTGAGAGTTTCAGAGGTCTACGTAGCCCATGGTAAACAAATGGAAAATTTCAGCCCAATGTTGGTCTGCAATGCGAGTAGGGTTATTGTACATGCAGTGTGTGAGTGGTCGTTTTATCTGTCTGGCATGAAGCGGTGAAAACGCAGCTATGGTGTAGAAGAAGCGTGAGACCTCGGAGTGCTTCGACTGGGGGTGGATGTCCTGTGGTGGTGGGGAAATGTCTTGAAGGGCCAGCACCTGCATCTTTGGCTGAGTGGATGTTTTCTTTAAGATTTGAATCAACATGACAGTATTTATGGACAATGTACATCACTGGGCATTTTCTCTAGAAGGCAAGGTACAGACCTGATTTGTGAAATGGATGGCATTTGGCTTGTTAGTTTTTTTGTTTTGGTTTTGCTGACTCATCACAATACATACCTCAATCTGTGACTGCTGCTGGAATATTTTCCCCCTACGGTTTTCTATTTTGCGTAATAATTTTAAAACTTTATGGAAATTGAATTGTATCTCCTTTTTTTGTGAAGGTTGTAGTTTTGTCTTTAAAATTTGCGCTTGAGCTAGCGTCGGATGAATTTGATAAGCCGGATGAATTTGATAACAGGATAAATTTTGGTGATGTGAAGATTGGT
Organism: Theodoxus fluviatilis; assembly: GCA_034096865.1. Classification (NCBI taxonomy): domain Eukaryota; kingdom Metazoa; phylum Mollusca; class Gastropoda; order Cycloneritida; family Neritidae; genus Theodoxus; species Theodoxus fluviatilis. The sequence goes on from JAWQFJ010005293.1 coordinate 36,635, forward strand.
CAGGTGATTAATGACTACAATGAAATATTGAGGGGTGGCCTTATTGAAGCAAGTACACTGTTGAAGTATTCAGTGTGTTGGAAAGAATTTTATCATCATTTAGCACCCTGTGTTGTAGCCGAGGGACTTTGCCTCATCATGATGAATGCTGTATAGAATGGAGGACTAGGGTGGGGAGTCATTTTTACTTTTCACATTCGTAGACTTTGTGACACAGCATGTGTTTTACCTGCATCCTTTGATGAATTCCCTCGAGACGACATCTGTGTTATTATCATCAGCAGTTGATATTAATGGTGCCAGTTTTAGTTGGCTGTGGAGATGTTGTTAGTGCATGTGTCAATATTTTTATTGTAGAGTGTAGACGTTGTATTATTGTGCTTGCTATTAGCAACATGTGCAGACATGCCTATAGCTCTGGGAGCTATTCCTCTGTCTGGATTTCGTGGAAGTTGAAGGAAATGACCTCTGTGACCTTCACAGGTTGCGTGGCTGCTGCTTGTGAAAATGTGTTTACTCCCCTGGGAAATTGGAGAGATTGTGCCATACTGAGGAGCAGAAGACTTCAAGAATGGAACAGAATCGTACAGCGTGTGTCGGCAAATCAAGAAACTGGGTCTCCGAGGAGGAAGAACCTCTGGAAAGTAGATGTCCCAGTCTCTTTGCAGAGATGCTTCACCTCCTCCTCTCAAACCCTTTGTGCCTAGGTTGGCTCTGCTTTGAGAGTGGCACAGTAGCATACAACTGCCACACTCGTAACTTCTTCCTTGCTCCTCTCATTGTGAAGTTGGAGGGAGAGATCATTTGATTTTTGTTCAAATAATTTGTTCCTGAATTTTGGCCAGCTGTGTTTTTGTGAAGTGCAACGCTCCACAGGGAAGAGGACAAAACAGCAAAATAAGTGACTTGTGATGTGTGTGGAATAGTAGCAGTTGTACAGCCATGGTGTTTTGTATCTGCCTCTCTTTGGGTCTCTTTGATCAATGTGTTTACCAGTTGCATCTCAGTTACATCCTATCTTGCTATTTCTGTATGTATGTTTTGTTGTTGGGCAGTTGTGATTTGATTCTATGATGAACTTTGCTCAGTGGCAGTCTCACTACACGGCAGGAGAGGTTTGCATGGATTTTTCAAGACTGAACTGGGTGCATGTCAAATATGCTTGCCTTGTGGCATCATCTCCTTTGAAGATGACGTTGCTGTCAGGGAATTTTGACATAAAAGTTTGCTCTAAGAAAAAAAAAGCAGATTGTTGTTGCATGTTTGATATGTGCTGTTAATGTTTATTAGAGATGGAAACTGCAGAACCTACAGTTTTTGCACAGGTTTGGTTCAAGTTGCTTGTTGTACAACACCGTTGTAAAGTCATCAGAGAAATGGGGCGGTGAGCACAGCTAGCAAATACATTACAGTTCTGTCTGCAACTATAACTCGTTTCCAGAGTTTCTGTATTCTGCTCCAGTAGTAGTCTATGGTGTGAAAACGGTTTGATTCGCCTGAGTGGGAGACATCATCAGGACTTCATTTCACCTAGCTGCTATTGATAAAATCTCCTCAGTTGGTGTCAGGTATTAAATGTTTTCGACATCACAACTTCATTTCACCTAGCTGCTATTGATGAAATATCCTCCATTAGTGTCAGGTATAAAATGTTTTCGACATCACAACTTCATTTCACCTAGCTGCTATTGATGAAATCTCCTCCCTTAGTGTCAGGAATTAAATGTTTTCGACATCACAACTTCATTTCACCTAGCTGCTATTGATGAAATCTCCTCCATTTGTGTCAGGTATAAAATGTTTTCAACATTACAACTTCATTTCACCAAGTTGCTATTGATAAAATCTCCTCAGTTGGTGTCAGGTATAAAATGTTTTCGACATCACAACTTCATTTCACTAAGCTGCTATTGATAAAATCTCCTCAGTTGATGTCAGGCATAAAATGTTTTCGACATCACAACTTCATTTCACCTAGCTGCTATTGATAAAATCTCCTCCATTAGTGTCAGGTATAAAATGTTTTCACACTCATGAATGGGAGACAACTTCACAACATCATTTCCCAAGTTGCCAGTAATTAAAAAATAATATCCATTAGTGCAAGGTAAAAAACGTTTTGACACACCTAAAAGGAAAATGCATCACCACATCAGTTCAACGAGTAGCAATTTGGAAAATTGGTTTCATTATTGTAAGATTAAAACGGTTTGACACATGTAAATGGTAGACGACATCAGTTTACAAAGTTATTTTTTAAAAATTCCTCGAAGAGTGTAATGTTAAAAAGTAGTTTTGACACAGCTGCAAATGAGGTACATCACAACATCAGTTCACCAGGTCACTATTAAAAAAGAATCTCGACATTTCCACTTGCTTGGTTTTGCAGACTACAGCCAGTCATTGTTGTGTATTCTTTGGAGAATTGCTATCATGGAATAGTCATTTCCAGTTGATGGAATTGAATGATGAAGGGCTTTATTACAGGCATTTGACTAAATTCTGGGTGCATTCTGTCAAGTCTCCATGAAGTAGGATGTGCGTGTGATGGTGATGAGGATGAGGATGATGATGATAATGACAGGTGATGATGAGGAGGAGGAGGATGAAGACAAGTCAGATATGCAGAGAAACATGGATGCACATGCATGGAGAGACCAGCCACCGGTAGTCAAAGAGATCTGTGAATTGGTGTAGTCCTTAAATTTGAAAGTTCCCAGCATCAACATGATGAAGACCCACGACCCTACTAACAGTACACCAAAAAAAAAAGTTTTTAGGTAGGAGTGAAACTATGACCTCCTGGTTCAAGTCCAAGTGTTGCAACAGAGTCTCTGTATTGACAAAGGAAGCATAGTGACATTTTCTATAACGCCATTCTGCCCATTGCTAGGTGCTCAAAGCGCAATGCTAACGCTCACACGGGGAAAGCATGAGGAACTTGGATGAGTCTGTGGAGCAGTTAGAAACAGTCTCTTTGCTTTTCTGTGAGATTCTCTGCAGTAGTGAAGTGGCTTACTGTGCTCATTGTGGATGCCTTCTTCTGTTTATGCTGCATGGTGTTGTGCAATTTGTATTTATCTGTTGTCTTTTCCGCACTACAGCATCTGAGCCTTGTTGGAGACGGAATGGAAAAAAAGGAGAGAGCAGATGTTTAGACTAGGGGTTTTTGGCACACACCCCCCCTCCACCCAGCCACCCCTCCCAGTTATTCTGCATATTTCCTGTTCATCTTTCTTGTCAGAGCACCTTTAAAGCAAGTGTTGTGCTTTGTCATGGTTCAGACATACTCTCCCTTTGACATTGGTTAGTTCAGGGTATCCTTTAGACCCATGAATATCATACAGGGTATCTCCATCATACTTATTCTTCATTCAGAGGAGAAAGCCAGACTTGGCTTAAAGAACATCAATGTGTTGGCATCAACTTTTCAAAACTGCCAGAAACGAGACAGTAAAGGAGTAGTGGTCAAGTTAGGCTTGCATAGGCAAACTTTTTTCAAAAGGATGTGAGAAAAAAAGGTTTAGAGGCTAGAGAGTTTCACAATACAAAGGAACTTGTTCATCTACAACCTGGGCTAACCCCGAGCAAAGCAACGTTTTTGTCTGAAAGCAGTGATCAACTCTAGTTTGAATAGACAAAATAGTTTCAAAGCAGTGAGAGAAACAAGTTTAGAATTGTTTTGTTTGTTGTTTTTTCTTGAGGAATGCATTTGTCTAGTCAAGTGGGCTAACCTACAGCAAACGAATACGTGTGAGAGAGGCGATCATGTATATCCTGGATAGGTGAAAACTTTACTATGAGGCAGTGAGAGAAAGAGAAGAGGGGGTAAGATGGAAGCTCTTTCAGAATAAGGACATGTTTTTGAATGGTTCTGGCATTACACACACACACAGGCGCACACACACACACACACACACACACACCCAGCACTGTTCTGCCAGTGCCATCATTGTGGAGGCTATGGAAAAATGTCACTAGAGGCGACAACACATCTACCTCGCACGCCACATCCTGATGTGGCTGCAACTTCGCCCGGTGACACAGACGTAGCGAGGCGCGCTGCTGCGTAGAGGCCTCAGTGTGTATAAATACCCGCTCTCGCTTTCTAGCCCGATACTCTAGACGTGCTGTGAAGGTGTGTTGCAGCTGCATGCGTTCCCGTTCATGTGCTGTAAAGATGTGTTCCTAGCTTGTGCTCACACAATGATATACATGCTGTAAAGAGATGTGATTCACTGCATGCTTTCATGCACAGATACATGCTGTATAGAGATTTATTCATTGTTTGCTTTCTGGCCAAAGCTTTCACCCACTGTGAAGATGTTGCTGTGTTTTCATGCGCAGATGCATGCTGTAAGATGTTAGTTTCAGGTTTTCATGCCCCCGACTCATCACTGTAAATTTTTTCTAGAGCAGTTTTGACCTCGAATATGTATCCTCGCTCCTCCAACTGTTGCACCACTTTTGCTTGCAGTGAGAAAATTAGTGATGCTACAACTTTTTGGAGGTAGACATGTTTATTTCCTCTGTGTTGCATGTGTTGATTAAGAAGGGAAAAAAGCTGCGCTTTTTCATAATTAAATTGTGTTTTTTCATGTCATTCATCAGAGTATGTGTTGTATGTCACGTGTCAGTGGCTGCTGAAATGAATTTGTACAGACCGTGACTGGCTTGATGGTGGTGATGATGTTAACGATGGATGGTGATGATGTTAATGATAGATGGTGATGATGTTAATGCTGGTTATGCAAGTTTGACGCTACTGGGTAATGTTTGCCAAAGTGAAGCTGTATATTTTGACTGAGCTGGAAGTTTTCACGTGGTGGCATGCTTCTACTAAGGCAGACTGTTACACAGTGCACACAACTGTGCGTGATTGTGGTAACAAACATCACCCTCCCTCAGGCCATTTTTTGCCAAACTTTTTCAGTCAAAACAGCAACCCTGGCACCCATACTCTTCATGGTGAAAAATTACGTTTGTTTTGCTCATCCTTGGAAAAAATATTGGCAGCCGCCTTCTGCTGAAGAAAGGATGACACCGCAGATAATAAGAGACAGACAGGGTTGCTGTTGTATATATGAGCCAAGGCTCAGCAGTGCGAGATTTGTGCACACTGGCAATCTCTGGGAACAGTGCAGGGCAGGAGTTCGGGCATGCATCGCCAGGTCGGATGCAGGGATCTCATTGGCAAGTCGGTGGTTGGGTTGCTTTGAAGTTGGGTTGTGCTGACCAGACAGTCGGATGCGGTCGTACAAAAAGCTGCGAAATGTTGCGGAAGCTGCCTCCCATTGGATTTGGCGGAGACCCTGTCCTGCTGGGCTTGGTGTCTTCTGCAATCAGAACTACAAGACACCTCCTGTTGGCACGTAAGTGCTGCTCGGGGCCGGCTGTGTGGGTGCTACTGGAGCCGGCCCCGAAAGCAGGAAGACCACAGCACTCCAGCTGGTGAGGGAGGCATCAGTGGTGCTACTGGAGCCGGCCCCTAAAGCCCAAAGACCACAGCATTCCAGCTGGCGAGGGAGGCATCGGTGCAGCACGTGCTGTATACCAGTCTTGGGGACTCGCTGACTTTAATTTAAAAAATCTTCTGATGCCGAGCAGCTTGCGTTGTTGAATTGCTGCTAAGCTGGTTGGTGCTCTTTCGCATGCTCATCGAGTCGGATTTCATGTTGCCACATCATGTCTTTCTCTATTCTTTTTCCTTTTTCCCCCTGAGAAAGTTTTGTTATGCCTGATCCGATCCATAGTTAGCAAAGAACTGACAAGGTCTGCGAATCAGGACATCATCAAATCATTAGTTGTGCTTCCAAAGCACAGCATCGCACTGCATGTCCTTCTGTAAGCTATTGCATTTCAGACCTTTTTTTTTCACCTTTTTTTTTTTTTTTTTTTTTTTTTGGGGGGGGGGGGGGGGGTGAGAGTGATATCCTATGTTGTTCTTGTGTAGCCCAGTTCTTGTGGCCAATCCCAAAGCACTGTAGCCTTAGGGGTTAGCACACCATGCTCATATGTCAAACTTGACGCTGCCGGCTGTAGTACTAAGTATCTGCAGTTGGTTTATCTCCTCCCATTTGATGTTGCTGTCCACACTGTCCATGAAGGCCCCGAGGAGTAGATAGACTTCATAGCACGAGGAGGAGGAGGCATTGTACATAATGGATGATTGCAACTTCCTGTCTGAAGGATCCTGGGAACCGAAGCGTTGACATCGGACTTTTCGTCCGATATTCTTCCGAGTTGGACGAGCATCGAGAGCAGGTTGTGTTCGAACTGTGGATGGTCCTGTTCAGCACACGTGTGTGGTCTGTGCTCGACCTCTACTCAGGATCCTGCCGAGTTTTTGGCCTGCTGCTTCTTAGATTGTTCCTTGCTTTCTGTACATACATTTTGTTCCTTGCTTTCTGTACATATATTTTGTTCCTTGCTTTCTGTACATACATTTGAAGAAAAAAAGAATCATTCATGTCAGAGGTTGTCTCATGTCTTCTGTTTCTGCGAGAGTTTGTGTGTGTGTGTGTGCGAGAGAGAGAGAGAGAGAGAGAGAGAGAGAGAGCGAGGGGGGGGGGGGGGGAATCAGCTTTTCTAAAGGATGAAATAAACATGGGTGATGGTATCTTTTCTAGTGTATGGGCGCGTTTGTTGGGCAAGTGGCTCTCCTCGAGGGCTAGTCGAGGGAGAGGGGGACGCATCTACGGCTAAAAAATGACCAATCATCAATTAGCAATGCAAAAGTTGAGAGAACATGGTTGTCCTGGCAACTTTTTCACTATCGCAGCAGTTTTTCGTTTGATAGAATGCCCCATGGCGCGATATCAAATGGCACAGGAACTTTTTCAACAAAAAATAGCAACCTGGGTTAACTGTAGATAGTTTTGTCGAAAATGTGCCTCTGTTCATCTCAATCAATTCAAGGGACATAATTCATAGAATGTGTGTACGGTGTTGCGTGCTTGCTAACGATTAAAAAAGGTGTCCAGAAATAACCTATACACCTACTCCTCAAAACATACAAATGAACACTCAAATAGCAAATACTTCCGTGTACGTACACTTTTTCATTCTCGGACCCTGAGAAGCACTTTACAGGCACTGTCTATCTGCGGCATCCCAATTGGCACGGTCTCTGCCATTTTAGTACATCTGGGCCTCTGCAGCGAGACGGAGCGAGGGAGCTCTGGAGCTTCATCGAACTCACTCCTTCACGGCGAGTGCTTCCTTAGGAGCGAGAAATGTAGGCAATGCCTTGCCCGCGAGATTCCCTCAAGATTCTATGCCTAACAAACGCGTCCCACGTCTCCCAGGGATTCATGACTGTTAACAAATAAAAGTAGTTTGTAATTGTATTCATTACTTTATTCATCCATATATTGCTTTTCATTTTGATATATATGAAAAGGCTCAGACACCTATCCAACTTTCCATTAGACCTTGAATGTAATGTTGCTACTTCATCTCCAATTTCCACAAGTTAATTAATCTCTTACTTCTCACTCTCCAATAAACAAAACAAAACAAAAAAACTACGGTAACAAAAATCCCTATTCCCTATACAGCTTTTGGCATTGAAGTAGGTGTGTGTAGACCCTCTCCGACAAAGCTGGTCCTGAGTGTTGGTCTCAACCCTGGAAGTATAATGGGACCAACCTTTCAGCCCAACATCCTGCTCAGCAGTTGCTCTAGCTCCCGATATGTATCCCCCTGTGGGTTCGGGGTAAGAATTGACCCCCTGTGGGTTCGGGGTAAGAATTGACCCACTGCGTCTTCCTACGCGATTCGTAAGAGGCGAATAACTAGGGACACCGTTACTTGATAAGCGTTTACTCTAAACTGTTCTAGTGATTTTCGTGCCTACAAAGTTTGATAGGCCGTAAAACACCAGGCATCCATCCCGATGTGTACTTCTGTTCTATCAGGTGCTGCTCCTGCTGGATGTAGGTACAGGTATAGGTGTTCTTTTTTACGTTGCGACTTTTCCACCCGCTGATGGGTGCTTGAACCGCACACAATTACCCCCTGGTCGTTGGGCAAACTTTTTTTAAGCACTCCAACACCATCGCAACTCCCTGGGAAGCATGCAACCAGGCTGCAGGTGAATGGGCTAAAGTTGGCTTTCACAATTTTCCAGCTCGGCCCTCACAGGTACCCATTTTACTCCTGGGTGGGGAGAAGCAATGAGAGTACAGCACCTTGCTCAAGGATGCAACTCCAGGATCCGCACAGCTTTGGACACCGCACCCACGAGCTGCAAGCCACTGCAGGTCCAAGTGTGCTCACCACTGGACCATGGAGTGTTACGACCTTCCAGCCTTTTTAGGCTCGGTAAGGCCATTTATTTATCATTTTTTAAATCTTCGTTGGGTAGAAATGCTGCAGCTGAAGTCGCCAGTTCCCTAGTTATTCACCTCTTACACATTTCATAGGGAGACGAGGTGGGTCTATTCTTACCCCCCAACCCACAAGTGGGAGCTCCAGTTGAAAACTTTTACCTTCACAATTTAACCAGGGCAACTGCTGGACAAGATATTTAGCCAAAATCTGGCTTACAACACTTCTAGGGTTAACTGATGGTAGGCAAAGACACAAAAACAAAGACTGGTTTCTCTACAAATATACCCATTTATTTCACCCCTCTGTGGAGCCGGTGACTGAGAAGAATTCAGTCTCCGACTACCAGTGCCGCCTCGCCACAAGAAATACAAGCTCCAATGAAGATGTGTGGATATATGGTGGATCTGACAGTCAGGTTGGAATGGACTGGTCTCTACAAGAAGCCAGACGTCCACTTCCAGACAAGTTGAGATGGTCTTGCCTCTGTGGAGTTTGAAAGGCCTCTGCTCAATGCAAGCTTTCTCTTCACATCAACACATCCCTTCAGACTTGAGAAGCCAGACATCCGCATCAAGTTCAAATTGTCTCCCTAGACTTGAGGAAACACTCTCGCCTTCTCTGTGAAGTTTAAAAGCCCCTGCTCAATGCAAGCTCTCTCTTCACACAAACACATCCCTTCAGACAAGACAAGGCCAGCCTTACCCATCCTGTGGGATTTCATAAGCAACTGTTCAATGCATGTTTCCACATGAGCACATACCTTCAGACAAGTCAAAACCAGTCTCACCCAACCTGTGGGATTTCATAAGCAACTGATCAACACATCCCAGTTTCCTTGGAGAAATGTCCATCCATCAGTGCCAGCCTTCACACAGCGTGTTTTGAAGTCCAAGCTTTCAGACTCCAAGAGGACGAAGCAATGTCAAGGTCAGTTCATTCCCGTGTGGGTCCGCTCTGCATTTGTTGCTCCTGGCCGATCCACAACTGTCGCAACTATCAGAAGCAATTCACCGATGCACGTAGAGCTCTCACTCTTGCTGATCTTAACACAAGAAGACTTGAAGTCCAGAGCAAAAAGTTCACAAGGAAATTTGTCATTGTACACGTTTTATCATAGCGAGTGAGATGATGAGCTTTTATGTTTGCCCCTCTTATTAAAAAAATGTGAGTGCACACTTCTCAGATTTGTTCACTTGAACAGCACCAAGCCCACAAAGAGTGAGTTGGGAGGCTGTGAAATGCACACGCACACACACACACACACACTTGCATGCATACGCACACACTTACACACTTATGTGCACATACACAAGCACACACACACACACACACACTTGCATGCATACACACATATACATACACACACTTACACAACATACACACTTACGCGCACACATACACACATACAGGCATGGACAGAGACTATGGTGATGCTATTAATGGAGTGCCCGTGAGAGATAACAGCCATGAATCACAAGTGTTGGAAGTTGGCATTTTCACCTGTCGGCACCAGCACCAAGAAATCAAGGCTGCATGTGCACACTCTTCAGCACTGCAAGACACTTGCTGCCACCACACGGGACATTTCCTTGCAGCGGAGAGCCTCCAGGAGTCAGATGCCTTTCCTTGCAGTATACCCACGGTTGTCTCCTTTGAGATAGGTGTGCCAAGCACTTCAAGTCATGGTCACAACCTGACAAGTCCACAGATGGAAGTGGGTCATCAAACAGCCAGTCAATGTTTTCCTCCATCCTCTTACACTTATACTTCAAGGCAAAAACACTTCCCCCAACAAGAAGGGCAAAGCCCATACGACTCACATGCTTGACCTTGACCTTTATATGACCTTGACCTTCAGGTGATCTTCAAGGTCAAGGTCAAACAACTAAACCTACCAATGACATCATACACTAAGAAATGCTTTACACATTTTTCCTACCAAAATACATGTGACCTTGACCCAAGGTCATGCATCACAAAGCTGTTAATTCAAGACATAGGAAGCACAATGGTGCTTATTGGCACTTTCTACCATGAGATCTGGTCACTTTTAGTGGTTGACTACCCCATTTTGGTCACATTTCATAAGGGTCAAAGTGACCTTGACCTTGATGATATGTGACCAAATGTGTCTCATGATGAAAGTATAACATGTGCCCCACATAATTATTAAGTTTGAAACAGTTATCTTCCATAGTTCAGGGTCAAGGTCACTTCAAAATATGTATACAATCCAACTTTGAAGAGCTCCTGTGACCTTGACCTTGAAGCAAGGTCAACCAAACTGGTATCAAAAGATAGGGCTTGCTTTGACCTATATACCACTTGTAGCTAAGGTGGCCATTCTCAATAACGTGGGAGAAAATTGGGAAAATGTGAAAAATGACTGTTTTTGAGACCACATTTATGGCCCCTGCGACCTTGACCTTGAAGCAAGGACAAGTCACTATGTATGTTTTTTGAGGCCTTGTCATCATACACCATCATGCCAAATTGGGTGTTGATAGACTTAATAGTCTCCGAGATAAATCCAACGTTAATGTTTTTCACGGACGCCCTGACGCCCGGACGGACGACACGGGTGAGTACATAGACTCACTTTTGCTTCGCATGTGAGTCAAAAATAGGGTTGCTAAAGGACACCTCTCTAGATATGACAAGTGACAAAGTTCCTCTGCTGTAAGACAGAGAAGACAATCACATATTCCTGCAATTCATGTGGACAAATTTACCCTTCTTCTCTTCAAGATAGCTAGCTATAAGGTTCCCAATCAAGAAAAAAAAAGGGGGGGGGGGGGGGGGAAGGAGTTGGGAGTGTGTGTGTGGGGGGGGGGGGGGGGGGGGGGGGGGGCATGGCGTAGGAGTATTATTTAAAAAATTGAGAGAAAGGCGAGGAACCACACTTATACAATGAAAACTCTAACAAATCCCCCTCCCCTGAATTGTAAAGAGTTGTCTCCCCTGAGAAAGGGGTCCTTTTTCACTATCTCTTCGCCAGTGATGGAGAAATTTCAGATAAACTTGGGATAGTGGGCCACCTAGTGGACTTGTCCAAGGAGATGGATGTGGGAAGGACAGCGAAGCTGGCAGCTCATGGAGGAGGATGAGTCACATCATTGAATTGAGGTAAATAATGAATAGAACACAATATCAGCCGTATTTCTTTTTCTGTCTTTTTTTGTCCCCCAAAAAGCTGAAAAAGTCAAAACACCACTTGAAGCATTTTCCTTTTCCTCAAAATTACGTTTAGAGCTGATCACTCATAATTCATAGCTGTGGTGAGATGACATAAAATGATAAAATGTGGCTAGAACCCCTTTCCACTCATTTGATCACTTTATATTTGGGACAGATATTTGGAAAATTGTTAAACCTTTTTGAGGAAGGAGAGAGAGAGAGAGAGAGAGAGAGAGAGAGAGAGAGAGAGAGAGAGATAGACGGAGGAACTCTCAGATGAATGAAAGGCAACCTGTCAGGAAATGTAAGTGAACTTCAGCACAGGAAGTTCCGTCAAAAACCCTGTCGAAGTTTCATTCATTATGAAGCTCATCAGTCACACACACGCTACTGGACCAAACTCCTCTTTGACTTCATTTACTGTGAGGTGAGCAAAACCATGCGCACACACGCACACACACACACGCACTCACACACACACACATACATACACACACACACACAAAAGTGAGATCAGAAAAAAAGAAGACAACGCATGTTAAATACACTTAGTCATTTCAGTGTATTGTTTATTGCAGTAATTGTGTATTTGCTCAAAAATGTTATGTGATGCAGCACTCTTCAACAGCTTGATACCTGCTCTTTATGAACCCCGAGTGTGAGCGTGTCTGTAGCTTCACGAGTTCTGCCATTCAAATCTCTCTCAGATCACCTAAGAAAGTCTCATTTCATTCAGTCAGATGAATGCATCTGGCTTCACACACTTTCTCACCAACATTTTTTTTACACCAAGAAAACCCTAAGTTTTCATGAAGCATGGTGCCCTTGCTCAGTACACAACCTGCCATCTGAAATGTTTTCAATTTTTTCTTTCTTTCTTCTCGGAATTCTGGTCAATTGCACCAATGCCACCACCAATGCTCCACTTTCATAGTTAGCCATTTCCTAATCACCACAGTTCCTAACACCCAGGCTATGCTGCCCTTGGAAATCCGAGGGTGCATTTGACAGGCGTAGAATCTCAAGAATCCAGAGGGTTAGGCGTTGCTTATGTTACTCACTCATTAGTGGTAGGTGCGTCTCACTCGCTCTCGACTAGCCATCGAGGCGAGCCACTTGCCTAACAAACTCGCCCTTGGTCACAGATTGCCATGATGCCTCCTCAAGAAGAAAATGTTTGTGTTTTCACAGGCGAGTTGTAGATGTCTTTTCATTCGTCCTCATCTTCTCAGGCTGCCAACTGTCTGTGGCAAGTTTAGCTGTTCACAGAGTTGTCTTGTAGCACATTTGTCTTGTGCTTTGCCTCTTCTGTCTTCATCAGTCCATCTCTGAAACCTTCCTGAATACAAAATTATTCCACCTCCATTCTCCCATCAGGACCTCCGAGAGGCAGAACTGTACGCAGTTGCTTCCCTTTGAGGACAAGATACACAGTTACTTCCCTTGGCCGGCACCTCATAACATTTTTTAGGCAGGAATCTGTGATGATTCTCTCTGTAGAAAGCCCATTGTTCTTCTCAAAACAGAGAGTGCTCCATAAAAACCACTTCTAACACTTCAAGAAAACTCACTCATCTTCCATCAGTAGGAAGCAAGTTTGATAAACTTGATCCTTCATGACACAAGTAAACAACTTAGCACGTTTTACCTTCTTCTCTTTTGATCTATTCATCTGGTAAAACGCCCACACATCTGACTCCATGGGAGATAAAAACCAACACTCATGATCTTCCTCTATCAAA